>VSMD01057416.1:0-33022 GCA_008750895.1 Mirza zaza | reverse complement strand
GTGGCGTCAGCCTAGCTCACAGCAACCTCAAACTCCTGGGCTCAAGCAATCCTCCTGCCTCAGCCTCCCAAGTAGCTGGGACTACAGGCATGCGCCACCATGCCCGGCTAATTTTTTTTTTCTATATATATTAGTTGGCCAATTAATTTCTTTCTATTTATAGTAGAGATGGCGTCTCGCTCTTGCTCAGGCTGGTCTCGAACTCCTGAGCTCAAACGATCCGCCCACCTCAGCCTCCCAGAGAGCTAGGATTACAGGCTTGAGCCACCGCGCCCGGCCTTTCTTTCAATTCTTTTAAACAAAAGCTGCCACATTTTGTGCTCCGTTTTGTAAAACAAGTTTAGAGGGAAAGGGGGAGAAATACAGTATGAATAATGCTTATTTTGTTAAATGCTATAATTTTTTCCATTAATTATTTATTTGTTATTTTGGAAATGGGGTCTCACTATTTTGTCCAGGCTGGGCCAAACTCATGATCCTCCCACCTCAGTCTCCCATGTAACTGCCATCACTGTGCCTGGCAAATGCTATAACTTTTAATGATTGGATAATTTTTAGCTCCTAACATATACCCTTTTAAAAGCTTTATATCTTGAAGAGGTCTTGATAAATACTTAAGTTGTACAGCGTAAAGTGTAACAATATGTAAGAGTATATAACTTTAATATATTCATACCACTATGAAACTTTAATTAGATATCTTGATAACCAGTATTTCATTTATGTCTTCTTTCTTGAGAACCTCGAAAATCAAGACTATCCTCATCAGACAGACTTATATTAAAAATGACCTCACAGATTGCTTCCATAGTTTAAATGAGTTTACATGTGCCAAATAGGGAAATTAAGTAAAGGTTAATTGAAATGCAAATTATAAATGCTTAAAATTAAATAACACATTGCCACTGGCATAAAGAAACTTCAAATCTAGTTCCAAGATGACTGTCTAAAATGGCAGGTCATCTTAAAGAGGGAGTTACTTTCTCTTGACTAAAATAATTAATAATTTATAGGGGGAAAAAGGTAAAAAACAATTAAGTGATCCCAACAGCATCAACTTCAGTGTGTTGAAAGGTGAGGTCTGTCAAAGTGATATTTAAGGCACATTTAAAAAAAAGAACATGAGTTATCTTTTAATTATTTCAGAAGTAATAATTTCTACTAAGACATCTACACTTTCTTGAAGAAGTCAAGATGTAAGTCATAAGAACTAAGATGAAATGTTTCTTCTGCTGTGAAATTTACTGTCCAATAAAGCAAACCTTTGATCGTGGCTTCATTATCACTAGTTTAGTGTAACTAACTGATATAACCAGCCAAGAAGAGCTGTAAAAGCTAATTACAAGACTGAATTTTTCGTTAAGTACTCTTTACTAACATGGAAACAGACTATGATTGGTCATAAAAGTACATTACAATTTCTAGTTTCTCCAAAATAATCTTTGTTTTGAAATCTTACATCTCTAATATGTTTGAATTTTACAAAATTAAAAGGCCAAATACTTTTTCTGCAAGTTTTTATTCTGTTGAAATATCAGCCCCCAAAACAACATAAAATTTCACTGTTTTAAAAAGATAAAAAATTGGGCCGGGCGCAGTGGCTCACGCCTGTAATCCTAGCACTCTGGGAGGCCAAGGCGGGCGGATTGCTCGAGGTCAGGAGTTCGAAACCAGCCTGAGCGAGACCCCATCTCTACTAAAAATAGAAAGAAATTAATTGGCCAACTAAAAATATATATACAAAAATTTAGCCGGGCATGGTGGCGCATGCCTGTAGTCCCAGCTACTCGGGAGGCTGAGGCAGGAGGATCCCTTGAGCCCAGGAGTTTGAGGTTGCTGTGAGCTAGGCTGACGCCACGGCACTCACTCTAGCCTGGGCAACAAAGTGTGAGACTCTGTCTCAAAAAAAAAAAAAAAAAAAAAGATTAAAAAATTATCAGCATTCAGAAATAAATAAAATTATAAATAAAAATTTAATAGATGATACCGATAAGTGTTGGAATATTTGGAAAAAAAATTGTTAGATTTCTGTCTCAAACCTAATACCTTACAGATAACTGAAATGTAAATAATGAGATAATTTAAAAAACTAAAAGAAAACATAGATGAATATATGTATACACTCTTGCAATAAAGAGAGCCTGAACAAGGAAATGAACAAACAAAAGCCATGACTCAAAGAAAAAAAATCCTACAGAAAGAAAATACATAAAAATTTTTAACTTCTAAATTCCAAAATCATTATAATAAATATTTGAAAGCAAATAAAATAAAGGAGCCTTAAGGGGGAAAGTCTTTGCAACCAATATGAAACATGTATTATTGATCTTACCAAGTAATAAAAAAGAAAAACTCTTTAATAAAAATAGACAAAAGAAGTAAAAAGGCAAAATAAATAAATATCAATGTTCAAAAAGCATATGAACAAATACTCAACTACATTAGTAATCCAAGATAGCAGTTCTCAGAGTATGGACCACAGATCCCTGAGGGTCCCTGAAATCCTGGGGGGGGGGGTCCTGTAGGTCAACACTATTTTCAGAATAATAATAAGACATCGTTTGCCTTTTTTACTGTGTTAGCTCTTACACCGAGGGTATAAAAGCAAGAGTGGATAAAATTCTGCCTTCCTAGCAGGAATCAAGGCAACAGCAACCAAACTCTATTAGCAGTCATTGTATTCTTCATAGCATGCCTCATAACTTTAAAAAAAAAAGTTTTAAGAATGTCCTTGTTTATTAAAAATTGTTTATTAAATCCCAACCCTTGAGTGTATCTTTACAATTATTTTATGTGACTAAATGTGAAGTATACAGAAAGCACCTCTGCTGTATATGAAGGAAAGTATTAATAGATGATTGTCTCAAGGAAAAGCACTTGTACAGTTGTTTAGCTGCAACCTGAATAAGCCTTTTTTTTTCATTTGACATCATTTTTATTTGAAAGAATGTCTGACAAACTATGGTTTTTAAGACTTGGATATTTGGCAGTCATTTTCCCAAAAATGAACACCAAGAGACTGTCACTTCAAGGAAAACAACTAACAGTATTTATCGTTGTCAATGATAAAATTTGAGTTTTCACTTGAAAGCTCAATTTTTGGAAAACTTTAGTTCACCACTGAGAGCTTGACAACTTCCCAATAGTTACACTTTTCTGATGAGATTGATGGTTTATTAGCAAATGTGATTTTTAAATTTCATACTATAATGAAATGTATCAACATTTGGAATATCTGTATGACTAAGTAAACCAGGGTTTTCCAAATGACCAACACATGATGTTACAAAATCATGCATGGATAAAAGATCCATTCAAAGAACAAAAGACCCAATGCGTTGTAATACAACAGTATGAAAAGTTCCTTGATATGGTTACAGATTCCACACTGCAACTAATCTTTAACTTGTCAAGTTTCAGTGTAGAATCAAGAAAGAATATACATAATCATTTGAAAAAGGAGATTAAAATACTCCCTTTTCCAACTACCTATATGTGAGGCTGTACTTTCATCTCCTAACCAAAAAACACATATCAAAAAAGACTGTGAAGCAGATATAAGAATCCAGCTATCTTCTAGTGAACCAGACATTAAGATTTGCAAAACAATGTAAAACAATGCCACTCTTCTCATTATATTCATTTTGGAAAATATAACTATTTTTCATAAAAAGAACATGTTGACATGTAGTGAGTTTGTTATTATTTTTGAAAGAATCAATAGTTAATATTGACCAGGTATGGTGGCTCACACCTGTGATCTTAATACTCTGGGAGGCTGAGGAGAGAGGATTGAGCTCAGGAGTTTAAGATCAGCCTGAGCAAGAGAAAGACCAGGTCTCTACTTTTAAAAAAAGGAAAAATTAGCCAGGCACAGTGGTCGCTTGAGCCCAGAAGTTGGAGGTTGCAGTGAGTTATGATGATACCACTGCACTCCAGCCAGCGCCACAAAGCAAGACTCTGTCTCAAAATGAATAAATAGGTGGCCTGTAATCCTAGCACTCTGGGAGGCCGAGACAGGTGGATTATTTGAGCTCAGGAGTTCGAGAACAGTCTGAGCAAGAGTGAGACCCCATCTCTACTAAAAAAAAATAGAAAGAAATTAGCTGGACAACTAAAAATATGTAGAAAAAAATTAGCCGGGCATGGTGGCTCATGCCTGTATGTAGTCCCAGCTACTCAGGAGGCTGAGGCAGAAGGATTACTTAAGCCCAGGAGTCTGAGGTTGCTGTGAGCTATGACGATGCCACTGCACTCTACTAGGGGCAACTAAGCTAGACTCTGTCTCCAAAACAAACAAACAAAAAATAAAAATAAATAAAGGCTTTAAAAAATTTATTAAAAAAATAATTAATAGTTAAATATCTCAGTTTTAACTTCAAATACAGTAAATATCAATAGATATAACTCATATACAAAAGCTCTATCACCATAGAACTCAATTACATTTAAGCATAAAGGATCCTAAAACCAAAAAATTTAGAAACACTGATCTAAGATATGCAAATTAAAGCAAATTTTCTATATAATTTGCAAAGACAAAAATAATAATAATAATACCCAGGGCTGACAAAGATTTAGAGAAACCATCATTCTCACACACTGTTGAAAGAAGGTAAGCCAATAAAATAATTCTCAAGAAAAATTTAACAACATATATCAAAAACTTTTCTAAAAAAATGCAAAGGCTTAGAATCAGCAATTCTACTTCTAGCAATCTATTCATATTTAAAGGAAAAATTAAAGATGTGGCAGTAATTATTTTGCTGCAAAGCTCTACATCTCCAACAGTTTATAATGACACTGACTGAAAAGGCTTAACTTGGAGACGGAATTCAGCCATGACAAATTATGTTGTATATGAAAAATTAATAACTTGGAAATACATTATACTGAAAAATTTTAAAATAGGTTACAAAACACTATGTATAGTAAGAAGCCAATTTTATATATCTGAAAGGATATACCACAATATTAACAAATGGGTATTAATAGGGTTTGGAGTGTTTTATTATTTTTGCTTACCTATATAAGTTTTATTAGTTTTTTTAATTGCCAAAAGTCATACATGGTTTAAAAACAGGTAAAACAATAAAATGCTATGTAAGAAAAGCTACTACTCTCATCTCCCAAAAAATAATTCCTGTCGAATTCCATTCTCCCTATAGTAGCCAATGTTAACAGCCTGGTAGTATACATACTTTTATCTACGATCAAGAGAAATAGGCACACATCTATTCATACCTAATTAATAGATATATTGATGTCCCTTGTTTACTTTGTTCATTTGTTTATTTTTACAAAAATGGGATAATACAAATACCTCTTGATTTTTTTCCTACTTCTTAACATATAATAGGCACAATCTCAGACAAAAGATACAGATTTCATTCATCCTTTTTAACAGCTGCATAATATTTCATAAAACATATATGAACCATAATTTATTCACGTTTTCCTAGCACTTGTTTAGGTTATTTGCAGATTTTTAAAGCTGCAATCAATGCTACAATAAACGTCCTTGCACACATATCCTTACATTTTATTTTTTTTCCATAGGATAAAATCCCACAAATGAGCTTAAGTAGTAGATAGTGCTAAATTACTCACCAGCGATATCTGAGATACCATATGTTCACCGATACTGGAAATAAATTTTGCCAATCTGGTAATTCATCATTGTTTTAATTTGTATTTACTGCCTGCCATAGGGATTGAGGTTTTCACCTGTTTATTGACCATTCATATCTTTGCTCATTTTTCTATTGTTGTCATTGCATTAAAATAATTTTTCCTGAGGTAAGAATTATAGCTCACACCACATTCAAGAATGAATTCCAACTGAATTCAAGGTTTAAATGATCAAAAACAAAACAAAACAATCAAACTATTAATAGGAAATATAGAATATATGCATAAACTTGTATTGGGGAAGATTTTCTCAGGCAAAACAGATAATTCAGAAACAACAAAGGAAAAATAGGTATTTAACTACATTAAATTAAAAGTTTTGTTTGTATTTTCTCACTTTTTAATCATGAACAGGAATACCTTGGGAACTTTTAAACAGTCCATTTTTTTACAGTCAGTAGATATTAAGAACGCTGTGATTATTTCTACAATAAAACATGTCCAGAGCTTCAATTAGATGTACAGGCACTAAGTTCATAAAGGCACACAACCAAACACAACTGCCTTTTAATACTGCTATTACTACAATAAAAGCTATGATTGGAATTGTAAATTCCCAACTCCCATTTCCGTGTCCTATTCCGCAAGTATTATAATCTCCAGTAGCATATAGCTGGCCCTCTGTATCCATGGCTTCTGCATCCATGGATTCAACCAACTGAAGATCAAAATATTCAAGGAAAAAAAACATTGCATCTGTACTAAACATGTACAGACTTTTTCTCATCGTTATTCCTTAAACAATACCGTATTACAATTATTTACACAGTATTTACACTATATTAAGCATTATGAGTAATCTGGAGATGCTTAAAAGCAGCAGTCCACAAACCCCCAGCCATGGACCAGTGCTGGTCTGTGGCCTGTAGGGAACCAGGCCGCACATCACCATCTGTGCCCCCCTCCCCTGTGCCCCATCCCCCCCACCTCCCCCAAGCCCCATCCATGGAAAAACTGTCTTCCATGAAACCTGTCCCTGGTGCCAAAAAGGTTGGGGACTGCTGCTTTAAAGTACACAGGAGGATATTTATATATAGGTTATATGCAAATACTGCACCATTTTATAGCAGGGTCTTGAACATCTTCCAATTTTGGTATCTGCGGAAAATCCTGGAACCAATCACCACAGATACCAAAGGATGACTGTATTTATTTTAAGGCAGTCTACCTAAATACAGAATCTTCTATTGCACCACTCTGCCCTACATGATGGTTGTTAGGAAAGTGAGGCCCCACACAACAGAACACATTTTATTTTATTATACATGTATGATATATGATAAACTAGATAACTCACCTAAATGGGGAAACAGATCAGTGTCCAGCTGATGTTTTTGGGTGCACAGTTTCACCAGTCTCTGCAGTCGACTTATACAAGAGAAGTGTGGCGAGAAGGCTGTGGCTTTCATGAGGACCCGGTCAGTCCTGGGTGGGTCTGAGACAGGAGCCCTACTGGATGGCAGGAGGGGCAGCGGCCTCTTGTGAGACAGCTGCCTTGCTTGTGCTATAGTGTGTGTGGTGGGTGCCACTCCCTGCATTGGTAGGCTGGTGTTCTGAGGTTGAGGTGACTTGCAGACTGAACCCTGCGGTGGCGCTGGAGGTTTTAAAGAAGTGGATAAAGGTGACAGGTGGGAGTGCTGCTGCGGAGGCTGCGGCTGTGAAGGTGCAGGAGGGGGACTAAAGTGCTCTTGTCGAACTTTTAAAATCTCTGTCTCTCTCTGGCGCTGCCGATTCTGGGCCAATTTGCTCTGCAACTTCTTTCTCACAGTTGCCCCTTTCTTTAGGTCATCGTCTTCCTCGTTGAAAGCAAACGGGTCTTCCAATTCCGTTTCCAGGTAGTGGAGAGGGACCCTTGCCCCAGGTGGAGAGAGGGACATTCCATCCAGTCCGTTGGGCATCTTCAAGGCCACCGTGGGCACCGCCAGGCTAAAGGCCACGGTATCCATCTGGTGCCTGACCTTCACCTCATCTATAGGATCATTCTTTTTCTTCCTCTCTTTTTTCGGGATAAAGCCAAGTACCTGCAAGTGGCTGTTGCAGTACCTTTAAAAATACACACACGTGGGAAGATATTTATGATACACATTAAGAAAAGTAGAATATAGAACTATTATAAAATGTGAATCCTAATATATTAAAAATTGCATGACTCTTGGCATTCATCAATTTAATATGCAACTTCTACTACTTTCACGAAATCCTCAAAGTCTGTGCAATTATGCTGAGACAGGTATGTGGACTGTACACGTGCGAAGGTGGCCAGACAGAAGCAAGTCACTTGGCTAGTGAGCGGCCCTGGATGACCGCTCAACTCTTGCTCCTCGCATGGCTTCGTTATTCTCTATTCATAGCACACAGAGTAACTCATCAAGAGTCTGAAGGATCACTTAAAATTCTCTTACAGAGGAAAAAAACATATGTTCCAATGCCATTCAAGTATCTGGAGATTCACTAAGACCTTATGACATAAGCCTCAAGGATGTCAAGTATCTACAGTATGCTTCACACACACACATACCTACACACGGGGTGGGAGGGGGAGAGAGAGAATATAGCATGGAAAGAGAAAGTAAAAGAATAAACTGTTCAGTGGGATTATAGGTGAAATGACTTTCTCAATAGCCAGATATAAGAATGTTTGAATTACCTCTTCTAGTACCTATCTGCCACAGGTACTAAAATAATGCCCTTTATACAGATGAGGAAATTAAGCTTTACAGAAATTAATTAACTTGCCCAAACTACTTTCCATATGGAAAGTGACAGAGCTAAGACCTGAACTAAAATCAAAGCTCATGATGATTCTCATCAATCTTCAATACCGAGTAGGTAACTTTTGTAATGTAAATGCTATTTTTAAAAACCTACAAAAGGATAGGCTAGGTGTGGTGGCTCATGCCTGTAATCCTAGCACTCTGGAAGGCCGAGACGGGTGGATTGTTTGAGTTCAGGAGTTCGAGACCAGCCTGAGCAAGAGCGAGACCCCATCTCTACTAAAAAAAAAAAAATAGAAATTAGTTGGACAACGAAAAACATATAGAAAAAATTAGCCAGGCATGGTGGCACATGCCTCTAGTCCCAGCTACTCAGGGAGGCTGAGGCAGAAGGATTGCTTGAGCCCAGGAGTTTGAGGTTGCTGTGAGCTGGACTGATGCCAT
Source organism: Mirza zaza (assembly GCA_008750895.1). Classification (NCBI taxonomy): domain Eukaryota; kingdom Metazoa; phylum Chordata; class Mammalia; order Primates; family Cheirogaleidae; genus Mirza; species Mirza zaza. Next base: position 24,173 of record VSMD01057416.1, on the reverse strand, counting down.
GGCACTCTAGCCTAGGCAACAGAGTGAGACTCTGCCTCCAAAAAAAAAAACCTACAAAAGGATAAATTCCCTTTACATAATGAGAAAGCACAATACATGTTATGCCCATTAACCACACTGAAAACCTGTGGAGGCTTTTAACCAGTAGAGAAGTAGTATTTTCCAAACTGGTATTCCTCACACAATTCCACAGTATGTTAAAAATATGCCATGTTGGGCCAGGTGCGTTGGCTCATGCACTCTAGGAGGCTGAGGCAGGTGGATCCTTTGAGTTCAGGAGCTCATGAGCTCAGGAGTTCGAGACCAGCCTGAGCAAGAGTGACATCCCATCTCAAAAATAAATAAAGTATTCCATGCTTAAATACATCTGGAAAATCCTGGCTTAAAATTAAACAATGATCCTATTATAACTGCTGTAAGACTTCTCAAAACATTTTGTATAGTAACATGCATTGTGAAGTTTAAAGAAGTAAGTATACCCATTTAAAAGTGTTGCCCAAAGTTATTTGAAAATGGAACCTATATTTAGTGTGGCATACAGGTAATATCTCCACAGAACTCAGTTTGGGAAAAGAAGTAAAAAGGGTCAATTCATATTAATAGCTGGGCACAGTGGCTCACACCAGTAATCCCAGCATCTTGGGAGGTCAAGGTGGGAGGACTGCTTGAGGCCAGAAGTTTGAAACCAGGAGTTCAAGACCAGCCGGGGCAACATAGCAAGACCTGAGCTCTACAAATAATTTAAAAAAAAATTAGCTGGGGATGGCAGTGTGTGCCTGTGGTCTCTACTCTAGAAGCTAGGGTGGGAGGATTACTTGAGCCCAGGAGTTTGAGGGTATAGTAAGCTCTGATGGTATGACTGCACTCCAGCCTGGGCAACAGAGCAAGACCCTGTTTCTTAAAAAACAAAATATAGATACACCAAATAATAAGAATATAACGAACACACACAGAGTAAGAAGGAGACAGACAGTGAGTTTTATTGGTTTGTCTTAGAAATAAATCTCAGAGTCATTCTTTTATTTTAAATAGGCCTATTAGAAAAAAGCTTTCTGGCCAATGAAGAGACTCTGTACTACGTCTGTGTATGTGCGTGCATGCATGCATGCGTGTGTGTGTGTGTGTGTGTGTGTGTGTGTGTATGTGTGTGTGTGTAGGCACACATTCCTAGTAGGTTTGAGCTAGGTCTCTGAGTTTAAGGGACCTAAAACAGAATCAATTCATAAAGCCATGGCCAGCAGGGACAGGGATAACTGCACTAACCAAGAAGTTTCGCCAAAACAGGAAAAATAAATTAATAAAGAGTAAATTATTTTTGTTTTCAACTCATTTTTCAAATTAACAAAAAGGATTAGCTTTTTTTTAGTATGGAGATGGGGGGATAGAGTTTTTAAAATTTTGAAACCAAACTTCTCTGTCACATACATGTGGGCAGCCTCGACTGGTGACCAAGGCCACCATGTGCTCTATTAGGAAGTACAGCAAAGGCTGATCGGCACACATGGCCTTCCTTCAAGCCTACCTTACACTAGTCAGTCTGTCAGCACCATCACAGATAGTCAAAACTCTTAAAAACCCTGCTTCTTCTAAAGGGGAGAATTATTTGTAACTAAAACTGCTTACCTAATTATGAACAGCATTTAAAATGAGCAGGCAAATACTAATTTCTAGTCTAAAAGAACATCTATACAAGGGAGTGACTGCTAATGGGTAGAGGGTTTCTTTTGCAAGGATGAAAATGTTCTAAAATTAGACTGTGGCAATGGTTGCACAACCCTGTGCAATAGTAAAAAATACTGAATAGTTCACTTTAAACGGATGAATTGTATGGTATGTGAATCATATCTTAATTAAGCTGTTCAAAAAAGAATAAATGTTCAGCAAACAAGAAAATTTCTTTGCAAATATATACTACTAAAAATAGGTATAAAATTATAGCAAATGCATTTAAAATATTATATAAAATAACCAATTTAATATAACTACTTGTCTCTAAGAAACCAAGGCTATCATGAGCCTTAGCTTCCCACTGCACAAGTATATAAAAAACGGACTTTACCAGTACTTCCCTGAGCATAACACTACTCTATTTCAAAAAGGTGGAACCTATAATTTAGCATTTACAATACATGCCAAATTAAGTTAGAAACCAGAATTAAGAAGATTCCTCTAGCTGACCACCAATCAGATAACTTTATCAATTAAAAGTCCTTGGGGGCGGACGTGGTGGCGCCTGTAATCCTAGCACTGTGGAACGACGAGGCGGGAGGATTGCTTGAGGTCAGAAGTTCGAGACCAGCCTGAGCAAGAGTGAGACCCCCGTCTCTACTAAAATTGGAAAGAAATTATCTGGACAACTAAAAATAAATATATAGAAAAAATTAGCCAGGCATGGTGGTACATGCTTGTAGTCCCAGCTACTCAGGAGGCTGAGGCAGAAAGATCACTTGATCCCAGGAGTTTGAGGTTGCTGTGAGCTAGGCTGATGCCACAGCACTCTTACCCAGGCAACAGAGCAAGACTCTGTCTCAAAAAAAAAAAAACAAGTCCTTGGGAATTTGTTTTCTAAAACAACACATAAAACCATCTCAACTCCCTAAGTGCTCAAAGAGTTACTACATTAACAACAATGTGGCCAGGTGCAGTGGCTCACTCCTATAATCCTAGCACTGAGAGGCCAAGGCCGGAGCAGGACTGCTGAAGACCAGGAGTTTCCAGACAGGCCTGAACAAGAGCTAGATCCCATCTCTATAAAAAATAGAAAAGTTAGCCATACATGGTGGAACCCGCCTAAACTCCCAGCTATTTAGGAGGCTGAGGCAGAAGGATCACTTGAGCCCAGGAGTTTGAGGTTGCTGTGAGCTAAGACACCACTGCACTCTAGCCCAAGTGACGGAGCAAGACATTGTCTCAAAAAAAAAATAAATAAAAAACACCCAATAATGAAAGCTCATTTGCAAAAGAATATTAATCTTTTCTACCTTATGTCATACAGTATAGTTATAACTATTAATATTTATACACAGGTTTACACACATTATTACATTAATGCAATCTAGATTTCTAACACAAGAATATTATCTCCTGATATACACTTTAACCTATTTTCAAACTCTACAAAAGAACAAAAATATTGATGACATTTATATTCATATGGTCATGGACAAATTTGGAAAAAATACATAACTTAGTACTTAATAAGCACAGATCTATGTCTCTTGACATAGAAACAAAAGTCCTTCCCTTCTCCTCTAGTTCTAAAAAGGGGAAACCACTTCAAAAACAAAGGTGGAGATGCTTCAGACAATTAATGTTCTGGGGAAATTTGGAAGGACTCACACTTCATATTAAGATAATACTTGCTTCAGCTCAACTGAAAAACAGCTACAAAGTTGCCAACTGCAACTGTGATAAACTGTATTTAAGATAAAATTATAGAGATATGTTTACAAAGGTGCTTGAAGTAAAAAAAAAAAAAATGAATCCAACCTCATCAATCTTCAGGTTAAAAAAGGGCAGGGATAAGAAATTATCATCTGCAGTCTACTAAAATCAACTAGACCATAGATCCCTTTCTTATCTGAGATTAAAATTTTATTCCTTGTCTCATTAAACAGCTGTTTCTAACTTTCAGGTATTGTAATTTGAAGATTCAAGTGCTCATTAGAAATTCTAAGAGTGTGTTTCCAAATCACCTTATACTATTCGTACTCATTTTGGTAGGCTCTCTACCAACACAAATTATTTACTTCATATTAAAAGTGTAAAAAGTGGCCAGCCATGGTGGCTCACGCCTGTAATCCTAGCACTCTGGGAGGCCAAAGTGGGAGGATTGCTTGAGCTCAGGAGTTTGGGACCATCCTGAGCAAGAGTGAGACCCCATCTCTACTAAAAATAGAAAAATTAGGGGGGGAGGGGGAAAGGGCATTTATTGAAACCTTAAAATTTGTACCCCTATAATATGCCAAAATAAAAATAAAATAAATAAATAAATAAAAATAGAAAAATTAGCTGGGCATCATGGCATGAGCCTGTAGTTCCAGGTACTCAGGAGGCTGAGGCAGGAGGATAGTTTGATCCCAGGAGTTGGAGGTTGCTGTGAGCTATGATGATGCCACTGTAGTCTCCTAGGAGCAACAGAGCAAGACTCTGTCTCAAAAAAAAAAAAAGTGTAAAGTGTTCAACATGATATAAAATACATGATTCCTTTTCAACCAATTTATGCAGGTGACATTTGCTTAGTACAGGAACATGGATGAAGGTTGTACGTGTGCACGTGTGTGTGTGTGTATGTGTATGTGTTAAGATAGAAGCAAAAGGTTAAAATTTTCTATCTAAAGATAACAAGTATGTGAAACTCCTCAAAAACAAGTAGGCATCTCTCTGTAAAGTCATTCAATGATCAATATGGTCCCTGGAGAATTAAAAAAAAGAGAGAGGCATGAGTAAGAAATTATATGTGAAAGATAGTGTGAATTTTCCTAAGAATATGAAAGATAAATAACCAGTATAAGACTCCTTCATTAAAGACAGCACCAGGTTTTATTTTATTTTTTTTAAATCAGCAAGGCATGAATTCATCATTCTAGTGATAAAGCCTACTCTGAATGTGAAAATAGTTTTCTAAATTATGGTAATCATCCTCTATTTGGAAAACTTTTTAACAAAAAAGGAAAGATTATAAAACAACATCAAACACTTCTTAGCAATCTGGTAGTAAGTAAATCTGAATAATTCAAGTAATACTTCTAATTATTTTTCAATTAGTATATATTCTTTCCTACCTTCTACACATAGATTAAAAAACCCCAATATTATCATTTATTACAACACCTAATTAGTTCTTATCATTTATCTCATTTAGGCAAATGATAAAACTAAGCAGAGAAGTCAGTAACTACTTTATAAGGCCACGAACCAAACCAATCAGTACCAAGACTTCAAGCAGCAATTCTCAGGGGGAAAAAATGTTTTTTAATAATTCCAGAAGTCCATGAAATCAATAAAAAGAGTAAAACACTCAAACATACTTTTCAAATAATTCTCTAAATTTACTACCAGTTTTTTAAAAAATGCCATCTTTCATCTTTAGAAGTATTGCAAAGTTTACTTAGATTATCCCCAGAACTCAACATTTAGATTTATCACATAGGAAGGAAGGAAAGAAGGGAAGGAGGGAGGGAATCAAAGGGAAGAGAAGGAAAGAAGGGAAGAAAAGGGAAAAAAGGGAGAGAGAGACAGGGAAAAAGAGAGAAGACAGGACAAGACACGAAAAGGGAAAATTCTAAGCCTGCTAATTAAATCTCGTGATCAGCTCTTACCTGCGATCCTCTGATTTGGGGATGGGGTTGGTGCAGCGTTGGCTGTTATACTTGGCCACATATTCACATTGCTTGAAGGGGGCAGTCTTGTCCTCCAGAACGTGTCTGATACAGAAAGCGTAGCCGTTGAGTCGCCGCTGCTTGCACAGTTTGGGGCTATATGAGCACAAGGGCTTATTGTCAACCTCAGAGAAGTGTATATGTTTCCCTTCATACATCACGTGACTCTATTCCTTGTGAACATCAGCTAAAAGGCCACCACAAAAAAAGAAACCCAAATGATAAATCAGAGAGTATAAGGCAGAGTTAAGTTGATAATTTCACTGAGGGGCCTCTGGCCCCACAGCCATACCTGATTTTAAATCTTCTGCACCATAGCAATGTTAAGAGAACCCCAAGGATACCACAATTTGGAATGCTGCAGAATCAAGATGAAGCAGATTGTCTACAAAAATATCAAAAGTCCTAGTTAACAAACAGAAATAAGCAAAGCTAGCTCACCCAGGATGTAAAATGCTACAATATCACCCTTCTTAATGTGACAGATTCTTCATTATAGTCCAACATCCCAATAATAAGAATATAAGAGGCATTAAAAAATAGTAAGTTACCTTACTCCCACTCCCAACAAACTGAATAACATTTAATCTGGTTAAGTTTTACAAATATCTCAAAGCAGCAGAGCTTTTCCACCCAAACGAATGTCACAGGTGGCAGGTCTCTTTTTTTTTTTTCCATTACCGTTGTTTGTATTTTCAGAACCTAAATCCCTTTACAATATTAATAGAATAAACTGTAGATCTAAAACCTCCCTCAGAAATTCTGCTTTTTTTTGAGACAGAGTCTTGCTTTGTTGCCCAGGCTAGAGTGAGTGTCATGGCATCAGCCTAGCTCACAGCAACCTCAAACTCCTGGGCTCAAGCGATCCTGCTGCCTCAGCCTCCCGAATAGCTGGGACTACAGGCATGCACCATCATGCCCGGCTAATTTTTTCTATATATATTAGTTGGCCAATTAATTTCTTTCTATTTTTAGTAGAGACGGGGTTTCGCTCTTGCTCAGGCTGCTTTCGAACTCCTGACCTCAAGCAATCCGCCGCCTCAGCCTCCCAGAGTGCTAGGATTATAGGTGTGAGCCACCGCGCCCGGCCAATTCTGCTTTTTTTGATATGCTGGCAAAATATTTGGCAATTTGTAACAACTGTTTTCATGGAATATAAAATAGAACAAATTTCTGCTTTAAAAAAAGTGTTATTTTCCCTCTAAAATTCCCCATACCTATCTCATCCAAACTCTATAAACTTCTTGGGCCCAAAGACTAGTCACCTGACCACATTTACATCATTCTGTTCAGTGTTGTGCACCACACCATGCTTCCAGTCACACTAACTAGGATAACGATCATGACTTACAAGTTTTTTGAGATTCAGTAAGAAGACGGAAGGAAGAGTGGGACATGGTAGTTAAGGCCTGTAATCCCAGCTACTCTAGAGGCTGAGGCCAGAGGATCGCATGAGGCCAGGAGTTCCAGACCAGCCTGGGCAACACAGCAAGACACTATCTCAAAACACAAATTAGCCAGGTGTGGTGGTCTGTGCCTGTAGTCCCAGCTACTTGAGGGGCTAAGGCAGGATAATCACTTGAGCCCAGGAGTTTGAGGCTGCTATGATGCCACTGCACTCCAGCCTGGACAACCAAGCAGGACCCTGTCTCTAAATTAAAAAGAAAACAAAGAAAAAAAGAAAAATGGAAGAAATTATACAATACTCACTCACTACCTCTCCATACAAAAAAAGGTCCAACAGAGCATTTAGATTAACACCAGAGAGAAACAATCTATTTTGTGAAGTCAGGATCTTAGTGAGCTAGTCTAGCCCACACTCCTCCACACTCCCCAGTCATTCAGATGGCTGATGGAACAGTTTAGATACCCGCTACCAAAAAAGTAAAGAAATACCCTTTTCTTCACCAGTGAATAACAAAATACATAAATGCTTAAGGTGTCAGAAGACATGGTTGTTCAAGTCTAAAATCTGCTGCTTACTGTGTTACCCTGAGCAAATCATTTAGCCTTTCAGTTATCTCATCTATAAAACAGGGATAATAACAGCAGCAATATTATCATCAGGTTGTTCTAAGGATCAAATGATACAAAGCATGCAATATACTAAGTGTCACACCTAGTACATGTAAGCACTGGACAAATGGCAGTTATTATTCATAAATGTTAATTCTTTTAATATATTACTACATTCCACCTATCAGTGATAAAGTAAAGAATTTGTATTCTCCTCGAGAAACACTTCACTTACTGTAGTAGGAAAAACAAAACACCTGAAATACTAGCTCAGTGAATAAAAATCATATTCTTTACTAAGTAAATCTAATCACACATGAATGTAAAAAAAAACCAAGAGCTTTCCCTTTTTACCTTACAGGATGCAATGAAGAAAAGCTGGACTAAAAATTGAAATTTAGCTGTCCTAAAGGTCTGAATGTTTGGGATAGAAAATATTTCAAAGCAAAACCCATGCCATCTTTCATTTTTATACTCCCTTTGCTCTACTCATCCACCTGGCTGAGTATATCTTTCACAAATTAGCTCAAGTAAATCTATATGAACTTCAGAAAAAAAAATACCATGAATGTAAAAGAAGTCATTTACAGAATAGGTTTGATTGCCTTTACAGAAAAAAGAAGCCTACATATCTATATGTCTGAGAATATCTTATAAATCCTAGAAGACTGTGGGCAGGGATGAACAGATAAGAAAGGCAATGTTCACTTTTTATCCTGACATATTCTAGGTATGCAAGTGTATCCTCTGCCAATATTGATGATTTCCCCTTTTCTTCCGGTTTTCGTTTTTGTCTTTAAGATACCGAGTCTTGTTTGTTGCCCAGGCTAGAGTACAGTAATGTAATCACAGCTCACTGCAACCTCAAACTCCTGGGCTCAAACAATCCTGCCTCAGCCTCCTGAGTAGCTGGGACTACACATGCCAGCCACCATGTGTAGAGCCACCAGCTCTTTCCAGTTTTTATGCATATTTTCCTCCTAAAAAATTGAACTAGCGGGAACTGCTAGAACAGTGTTAATAATGGCGACACCGTTACTCTTAAATTTAAATGAGAATTGCTTTGGTCAACATTAGGAATAAATAAGACATATTTCCTATTATGTTAAAGAAGTTATCAAGTCAGTCATAATTCTTATTTTATTGTTTTTCATGTTTTTAGTCAGAATTGAAGGTTAATTTTACCAAACTCTTTTTCAGTATTTAGACAGTGATCATTTTTCTCTTTTGTACGTTTTAAAAACTACGGTGTTTAGCATTTCCAGATACTGAACTCTTCTTAGATTCCCGGATATAAGAAGAAAAGCAACTTGGTCATTGTGTATTACCTGTTTAACGTGATGCTGACTTACTAATAGCTGGGATTTTTGTAATTTCAGAATGGTCTAGAGTTTTCTTTTTGTGTGCTTTGTCAGATCTGGTATCCATATTTATGTTTCAAAAATAATTTAGAAAATGTTTCTATTTTTCCTTGTTGTTGAACAACGTAAAAAGTATTTGTTATTTTGTTCCTTAGAAAGTTGCCTAGGCCGGGAGCGGTGACCACGCCTGTAATCCTAGCACTCTGGGAGGCCGAGGCGGGCGGATTGCTCAAGGTCAGGAGTTCAAAACCAGCCTGAGCGAGACCCCGTCTCTACTATAAAAATAGAAGGAAATTAATTGGCCAACTAATATATATATAAAAAAAATTAGCCGGGCATGGTGTCGCATGCCTGTAGTCCCAGCTACTCGGGAGGCTGAGGCAGGAGGATCGCTTGAGCCCAGGAGTTTGAGGTTGCTGTGAGCTAGGCTGACGCCACGGCACTCACTCTAGCCTGGGCAACAAAGAGAGACTCTGTCTCAAAAAAAAAAGAAAGTTGCCTGGTTCTAGGAGTGTTGTTTTGTGCAATAGCTCAGGTTTTCAAATTTATCTGCACACAATTAAGCAGAGTGACCTCTTACATTTAACTTTCTAAATATCTGTGATTCTTTTTTAAATGCTGTGTATGTTGATATATATGTGATATTTATACTTTCTCTTTGTTTATGATTAGATTTAATAGGTTTGTCTGTTTAATATTTTTTTTTTTTTTTTTTTTTGAGACAGAGTCTCACTTTATTGCCCGGGCTAGAGTGAGTGCCGTGGCGTCAGCCTAACTCACAGCAACCTCAAACTCCTGGGCTCAAGCAATCCTGCTGCCTCAGCCTCCCAAGTAGCTGGGACTACAGGCATGTGCCACCATGCCCGGCTAATTTTTTCTATATATATTAGTTGGCCAATTAATTTCTTTCTATTTTATAGTAGAGATGGGGTCTCGCTCTTGCTCAGGCTGGTCTCGAACTCCTGAGCTCAAAGGATCCGCCCACCTCAGCCTCCCAGAGAGCTAGGATTACAGGCTTGAGCCACCGCGCCCGGCCTGTTTAATATTTTTAACACCATCTATAAAACAAGAAAAACTCTTTGATTTATTACTACCTCCATTTATCTGTATTCTAATTCATCAAATTCTGCTTTTATCTTCACTAATAATACCTTCTTTCTCCTTTCTTTACATTTATTTGTTCCTACCTCTTGGGGTTGCATTCTTTTATTTACATTCTTTCTTTGTACAGTAGTTTATTTACATCTATGAATTTTCTTCTGAGTACTACTTTAGCCATATCCCATAGGTACTAATACATAGAATTTTGATTATTAGTACTTTCTAGTTCATTTGGATTTGATTTTTTAATATCTTCTTTGACCCAAGATTTACTTAATTTTTTCAGATGGTACTGTTTTATATTTTTGTTTTAGTTCTAGTTAAGAAGAAATAATATAATCTGCATATATCTCTGCCTTTTGGATTTGGCTGATATGTCCCCTTAGGGCCTAATAGGTATTCTTGAAAGGAGCATTTGGTGTTTCCAGGGTATGTTGTCTGTCATACCATATATAATGTTACTTAAATCCCTATGACCTTACTTATTACTTATTTTGTCAGCTTTGTCAAAGGCTGGAAGAACTGTATCAAAATCCCCTATAATGGGCCGGGCATGGTGGCTCACGCCTATAATCCTAGCACTCTGGGAGGCAGAGGTGGGCGGATTGCTCAAGGTCAGGAGTTCAAAACCAGCCTGGGCAAGACCGTCTCTGCTAAAAATAGAAATTAATTGACCAACTAAAAATATATATACAAAAAAATTAGCCGGGCATGGTGGGTCATGCCTGTAGTCCCAGCTACTTGGGAGGCTGAGGGAGTAGAATCGCTTAAGCACAGGAGATTGAGGTTGCTGTGAGCTAGGCTGACACCACAGCACTCACTCTAGCCTGGGCAACAAAGTGAGACTCTGTCTCAAAAAAAAAAAAAAAAAAAAAAAACCCTATAATGGGCCGGCCTGATGGCTCACACCTCTAATCCTAGCTCTCTGGGAGGCTGAGGCAGGTGGATTGCTCAAGGTCAGGAGTTTGAAACCAGCCTGAGCAAGAGCGAGACCCCGTCTCTACTATAAATAGAAAGAAACTAATTGGCCAACTAATATATATAGAAAAAATTAGCCGGGCATGGTGGCACATGCCTGTAGTCCCAGTTACTCGGGAGGCTGAGGGAGTAGGATTGCCCAGGAGTTTGAGGTTGCTGTGAGCTAGGTTGATGCCACGGCACTCACTCTAGCCTGGGCAACAAAGTGAGACTCTGTCTCAAAAAAATATACCCTATAATAATCTAATTTCTGCCTGTTTCTGCATATAACCTTTGTTGTTATACATTTTAGCACTATATTATATAGTATATGAGATGCATGATCATTAGACTGTCAATCTTTAAGAATTCAACTCACTGGCTCATGCCTGTAATCCCAGCCCTTTGGGAGGCCAAGGCAGGAGGATCACTTGGGCCCAGGAGTTCAAGACCAGCCTGGGCAACATAGCAAGACCCCATCTCTACAAAAAATAAAATATTTAGCCCAGTGTGGTGGTGTAGGCCTGTAGTCCTAGAGCTGAGGTGAAAGGACTGCTTGAGCCCAGGAGTCCAAGGTTGCAGTGAGCTATGATCGCACCATTGCACTCCAGCCTTGGTGACAGAGGAAAACTCTGTCTCTTTAAAAAAAAAAAAAATTTAATTCAAGTGATACATTTTGTCTTTTTTTTTCTTTAAGTATGGAATGCTTCACAAATTTGTGTCATCCTTGTGCGAGGGCCAATCTTTGTATCGTTCCTATTTTAGTATATGTGCTGCCCAAGCAAGCACCATTTTGTCTTGAATTCAATCTTATCGACACAAATATTTGGTTTGAATTTGTCAACCAAGCCTCTGCCCACACTTTTGCTCTCAACTTTTCTGAGGCACTGTATTTTAGACCATGGGTCAGCAAACTATTTCTTATAAGACAAACATGACCCACTGCCAGTTTTTGTAAATAAAGTTTTATTGCACCACAGCCATGTTCATTCATTTACATACTGTCCATGGCTGCTTTCGTGCTGTAACAGCAGAGTTTAGTAGCTGCAACAGAGACTGAGCGGCCACAAAGCCTAAAATATTTACTAAAATATTATTTGCTCTCCATCTACGCAGCCTGCAGTGATCTGTGTAAATGGTTCACTAATCACTTGACCCAGAAAACCCTACAAAATCATGTAAATCAAGAGGTTCAAATCTTTGTATTCACTTTAAGAACACCTGTGAAACTGCCCAGGCCATCAAAGGTATGCATGTACAAAAAAAACCACCAAGTATCTGAAAGATGTCACTTTATACAATTTGTACCATTCTGATGTTATAATGGTGGAGTTGGTAGGTGCGCACAGGCCAAAGAATGGGGCTGGACACATGGTAGGTGGCCCAAAAAGAGTGTTGAATTTTTGCTGCACATGCTTAGAAATGCAGAGAGTAATGCTGAGCGTGAGAGTTTAGACATATTATAGATTCTCTGGTCACTGAGTATATCCAGGTGAACGAAACACCCAAGATGCACTACCATTCTTACAGAGCTCATGGTCAGCTTAACCCATATAGGAACTCCTCTTGCCACATTGAGATGACCCTTGCACAAAAGGAACAAATTGTTCCAAAACCAGAAGAGGAGGCTGCACAGAAGAAATCCCAGAAAAAATTGAAAAAACAAAAACTTATGGCATGGGAATACATTCAGCATAAAATAAATGCAATAAAAGTAAAAAATATACATATTATTTGCTGATGCTTTTTTTAGATGCACCTCTTACTGGGTTGGACTTTTTGCTCCAATCTTAGTCTTATCTTCTAATAAGTTTACCCAATTTATAATTTTACATTTCTAATAGATATTTCATTTTAAATTCTCTTATTTATTGCATTGTTTTAATTTGATCTTTTTATTACATATTTCACTATGTAATAACATACAAACAACAAGGGTTTGAATGTGCAGGTCTACTTATACATGGATTTTTCTTTCACCTCTGCTACTCCTGAGACAGTAAGATCAAACCTCTCTTCTTCCTCCTTCTCAGCCTACTCAACAAGAAGATGAGGATGAAGACCTTTATGATGATTCATTTCCAGTTAATGAATAGTAAATATATCTTCTCTTCCTTACAATTTTCTTAATAACATTTTCTTTTCTCTAGCTTACTTCATTGTATTATAAGAATACAGTATATGATACATATAACATACAAAATATGTGTTAACTGTTTATGTTATCAGAAAGGCTTCTAGTCAACTATTAGTTAAGTTTTGAGGGAATTAAAAATTATATGCAAATTTTCAACCACCTGGAGAGTTGGCACCCTAACCCTCACATTGTTCAAGTGTCAACTGTAGTCTGTTTTCTTGGAAGATTTATAGTCTCTCTCCTTTAGATAACACTTCTTTACTCCATACTAAGAAAACTAGTACGCTTAGCATTATAGCAATCAATCCCACCATGAATGATGAGAAAAATTTTCACACTTGTAACCACCTACCCATCCTCAGATCTCAGTGTTTTTTCCCCTTATAATGTTGTTTTTACTTTGCCATAGTTTAAAGGATTTTAACTTTAGTTCTACATTTAAATTTATTCAATGCTATTCATTAATCCTTTTAACTTATAAACTATTGAATCAAAAGATGAATGGAAAACTATAATAACACAGTCTCCTCTTTTCCATCCCCCTAGGAACTTATTTATGGCAACTGTAACCCATGATTTTTCTGTCTGAAAATATAAGTCAACTGGTATTACACTTAACTAACTATAGCTTTCCTGGACATAAAATCTTTGGTCATATATTTTTTACCTACTGATATAGTGTATATTATTTATATTGTTTCATGTTGGAAAAGCCTGAGGCTAGTAGTCTCTTGACTTCATAAGGAACTTATTTTTTGCATTTTGATCTAACAATAAAAGTCTTTATATTTAAAGATTAGAAACTGCTCTAGAATTTCAAATCTCCTTTTATCCTGGGAAATTCTTCCTTAATGTCTTGAAAATGTTTTTCTGCTTCATTTATTTTGGTGACATCTTCAAGGGGTATTGATTATTGGTATGCTAAATTTACTATATTCCTTATCTGTCACTACCTCTCTAGTCTTCCTTCATATTTATTTTTTCCTTTTTTTTTTTTTTTTTTTTTTAAGAGATAGGGTCTCACTCTGTCGCCTAGGCTAGAGTGCAGTGGTGCAATCCATAGCTAACTGCACTCCATATTTCACATAGTTCAATGCAGCCTCAAACTCCTGGGCTCAATCAATCCTCCCACCTCAGCCTTCCAAGTTTCTGGGATTAAAGGCATGGGCCATCACACCTAGCTGTTTTTTAGATTTTGGATTGCTCAAATTTCTCAAGCTTGCCTCTATTATCCCCAGCTATAGTGTGTGTTTGCTGCTTTGAAAGTGACCCTCATTTCTATAATGACCATATTTTTCTCTTTTATTTTATACTCTAGTTCCATCAGCTCACTCTGATCTCCTTCTGTTATCTTATCATTTTATTTCTTGAGCTTTTGTATCTCATCTTTAAACTTTTGTTTCAAAGGAACTGTCTTACCCCCAGCCTGCCCTCACCTCCTGGCATAGGGAATTATTTGTTCACTTTTCTCTTGAGGCTTGACTCCACACTGGACTAGTTTCCCTAAATCACAGGGGCCCACATGACATAGATTTTGAGGGGATGATAATTTAGGCTTTATTTCTCTTCAGTTGACCAAGATGGGGAACTGTAAGGCTGCTTGCTGCCAGTTTCTCTACTCTGAAATCCTTGCAAAAATGGTAAGACTGTACAGACTGTAAGTGAAGCTCCACCTCTCCTGCCACTACTCAGGGAGCCAGCATACATACCCAGCTGTGCCCATCCAAGCATAAGTGTTATTGACTTGGTCCTCAGGGTGTGTCACTGTCTTGGGAGAAAGCTGCTTTTTCCCCTCATTTTGCCTGATTCTATAGAGGAAATCATCCTCTCTTGGTACCCTCTCTTGCCCTGGTGGAATTTTCACTGCACTCAATAATGTTAATTCTTACATTCTGGTTACAAGGTTATGGTAGTTATCAAAGATTGAGTTTCTTTTCTGTTTCTCATCCTCCTTATTTTTTTAGTTGGTTCAGAGAAGGAGGAACAGAGATGTCAGTACTCTGCCATTATTAACCAGAAGTATCTTTTAAATTTTTGCACAGTAAATTATTCCATAATAAATCAAACCCATAAAACATATTTAGTATCCAATTTTTTACAGTGCATTACTTTTGTAATTACTGCTTTTTTATTTTAAAGAATCAACAAGCTATTAAAGAAGTTGCTAAACTTGATTCAATTCCTTTCACCATGTCAAATTCACATGATTCTAGCTTTGATGGCAAATATTTCCTTACTAAACGCTTATGAAAAGTCCATCATTTTCCCAGGAGCTGTACAAGATATAATAGTAAGAAACATAATCTATGAGGTGAGATGCATTCAAAAGAGAGAAAGTGGATAACTGGGGGAACTAACTCTGACCACCTCAGGGTTCCTCTAGGGGTTCCTCGCCAAGCCTGAGGGCAGGCTGCTCCCTCTCCCCAGAGCAATGGACCCCTCCCCTCCTGATTTTCTACCTAGCGCCCACCCCTTCATTTGGCCAGCCTCAGTTTAATACTTCTGAATACAGTTTAGCTGTCCCCACATGCAGACCCCTAAAGGCTGAGCTTGTTACGTGCTCCTCTCTGCGTACTTCCCTGCTTGGGCACTCAACACACTCTACGCTAAATTGCCCATTCTGTTGTCTTCCCTCCTAGAAAATAAGCTCCCAGAAGGACAAACAATTTTCTGAGCATCACTCCGTCCTAGGCCCTTGCACAGTGCCTGGAAGTTACCTGATGCTCAATAAGTGCATGCTGATACACAAACAGATTCTGTTAATTCTAGATTGTCTACCCAAAGGTTACTACATGCATTCATCTGCTGATCATCTTCAGATAGTCTACACAATCATTTATGACAGCCATAGTCATATACCGAAAGAAAGTTAATATAATTTAGAAGCTTTAAAATTTCTGAATATTCCAGTATATCTGATGAAACAACATCAAATATTTCATCAAACAAGTGTCATATAATTTGCTACCCAATATTTATTTAGAAATATTTAAATAAAAGAATTCCTACTTGGGAGGCTGAGGTGGGAGGACTGCTCTTTCAGCATTTACTCACAATGTGCCAAAGCTCTTACTAACCACCTCTATTTCTATGCCATTATAAAAACGTGTTTACAGCCAGGCACCTGTAATCCTAGCACTCTGGAAGGCCGAGGTGGAAGGATTGCTTGAGCTGAGGAGTTCAAGACCAGCCTGAACAAGAGTGAGATCGTGTCTCTACTGAAATAGAAAACTTAGCCAGGTGTGGTGGCACGTGCCTGTAGTCTCAGTTACCCAGGAGGCAGAGGCAGGAGAATTGTTTGAGCCCAGGAGTTTGAGGCTGCAGTGAATTATGAAGTCGTCACTGCACTCTAGCCAGAGAGAGACTGTCTCAAAAAAAAAAGTGTTTAGTTTCAACATCTAATAAACAATTTCTCTTCAACCTGAATTTTTTTACATCTAACTACAATTAATTTTTCTTCCCATTTCATCTTTTAATTTTTTTTTTTTTTGAGACAAGGTCTTCCTCTGTTGCCCAGGCTAGGGCAGTGGCAACATCACAGCTCACTACAACCTCCAACTCCTGGGCTCAAGTGCCCTCCTGCCTCAGCCTCCCGAGTAGCTAGGACTACAGGTAGGTATCACCATGCCCTATTAATTTTTCTTCCTTCCTTCCTTCCTTTCTTTCTTTCTTTTTTTATTTTAGAGATGGGGTCTCACTATGTTGCCCAGGTTGGTCTCAAACTCCTGGCCTGAAGCAGTCCTCTTGCCTCAGCCTCCCAAAGTGTTGGGATTATAGGCATGAGCCACTGTACCAAACTGCCTTTAATATTTTTAAAGTTATATCTTGAACTCCTGTTAAAGTTATATTAAAAGATAGCTTCATATTATTCTTTGCATCCTCCTTTTGAACAGACTATTCTCTATTTTCAAATCCCTCTTTTAAAAACCCAATTTAATCTTTATACTTTGCCTAAGCTAGTCTCAAATTCTCTGGGCTTAAATTAAGTGATCCTTCTGCTTCAGCCTCCTGAATAGCTGGGACTGCAGGCACATGCCACAGTGCCCCAAATTGATTATTGTTTTAATATCAAAATCACTTTGTCTATAAACCAGAAACAACTATTCATCTGGTCTTCTCTACATTAATAGGCTTTTTCCTTTTTAAATAAAGAAGAAATCATGACAAAAGCACAAAGCCAGTTCACAGGAAA
This sequence comes from Mirza zaza, assembly GCA_008750895.1. Taxonomy (NCBI): domain Eukaryota; kingdom Metazoa; phylum Chordata; class Mammalia; order Primates; family Cheirogaleidae; genus Mirza; species Mirza zaza. The sequence goes on along the minus strand of VSMD01057416.1, from coordinate 7,028 downwards.
AACCCCCCCCCCTTTTTTTTCATTCTTTACCTTTAGACTTCCACAACTGGAGTCCTCTACCCTTACTTCGCAAAAGCTGAAGTTTACCTCACCTTCACTCTTTGGCATAAAGTGCAAGGTATAAAGAAGAAAGGAAACATATAATATGTTATATAAAGTTCACACAATCTTAATCAAATGTCTTTTAGACCCTAATATTTAGATACTATCACATTTTCTAATCCATGAAAACAAAAAGCTGAAACTAAGCTGTACCTTTTAACACATGATGAATATCACTTAAAAAAGGAAGAGAAAAGCTTAGCCAGACTAAATTTATTAACAGCCCTAGCAGCTATCACCTTCAGCTGTGGAGACAACTTGCTTGGACTATAAACGGATCTACGCTCCCTTAAAGGAGAGAACACGGGTAATTAAGCACTTTAGAGCAGCAGAGAACCTACACTCTTATTTAATTACTACCAGAAAGCAGAAATAACTATTCCTGAGAATAGATAATATTCAAATCTCACAGAAAGAATAGTTAAACAGCAAACATATCCATATACTGGAACTCAGGAGTATGAAATACGGTTAGATCTTTTAAAAAAAAAAAAAAAATCCTCCTTGACATTATACACTAAGTTTAATTGGAAAATAAAACAATTCATTTCCATAGTTTCTTTGTTCTTGCACATACAAAATAAGACATTAAGCAAGGAGAAAAGGAAGACAAGCTTTTAACAAAAGCGGCCAAAGGTCCTTTCAGTCTTCCAATGGTAACCACAAAACAATCTGACAAAAATATGAACATTACTCTCTTAGGGACTCCTAGCGTATCACCTCCATGTGGAATCTTTGTCATTACTGTTCTTTTGATTCTCATGTTTCAGAAGCATGTTCATTTCACTGCCACACCATTTTCCCCTAATTGCCACCTGTAATTTTATACCCTACCACTTTTAAAGAGTCTTGACCTACAACATACCTAACAATTTTTTAGAAAACTACAATAAGCCTACTAAATTCTCAGAATGTTAGTTTCCTAATATATTTAATGCAAATGAAAAGAATTCCAGGAGTGGCTACTGTTAAAATCATGTTTAGAGTCTCATACCTTAAAGTCTTAAAAATGTTTTTCTGAATACCTACAGTGTGCAGTGAATTAAAAAAAAAAAATGTTTTTCCTCCATGTTAAGTCTTTTTTAAATGAGTTTTAATTCAACTTGATGGAGTACAAAAATATAGTAAGATACAAAACAGATGACTACATATTGATTTTTAAAAACCTAACTTCCATATATCAATGTAAAAAGTAGTAAAATTAGACTGAGAAATGATGAAAATATACCAACTGACATGACTGGAAGAAAAAGAATCCGAAAACTGCTTATCATCCAAAAATATTATATAAACAACATTCATTATAATTAAATTTCAAACTAGACTATTTTAAAATGCTTATTGAGTATCTATTATGTACCAAATACTGTGCTCAAACATTGCTATACAAGTTTGCGTTATGAATTTAAATGGCCTTTACACTTCTTTACAGATTTATTGGAAAGATAAGGATAGTTTATGAAGCAATAGAGATTACTCATTGGCTCTGGTAGGTATCAGAGATGGGGCTCAAATCTAGTTCCGCTAATTACTAGGTGTATGACCTTGGGCAAGTTATTCTACTTCAGTTTTCTCATCTGCAAAGGGAAGATTATAATTGTATGTATTAATACCTCATTGAGTTGCTTAGGAGAATTAAACTAGGTATTTCATGAACTGTGCTTAGCATGATACCCACAGCACATAGTAATCACTTAATGTTAACTACTAATAGAAACAGTAAGTAATAGCTTATTAGTATTATCATTTTAATCTAGAATCTGTAGGGCTAAAATGCACTTTCCAGCTACTAGTGGTTTTCTGAATGGTACAGTGTAATTCTACATTAATTCAGGTCCTCCCACCTTATTGTGGGTAGGGTTACAGAATCTACTGAGAATTGTTTCCTATAATCCATACTAAAAATCTAATATCAAAAATATTTTCTACATTCCATAAAGCACTTACATACTGATGTTATGATGTAAAATGCTAGAAGAATGAGCAGTGTTTGATTTTTTGGTTACAGCATTTATTAGCTCCAGTTAATAATCCTTCACAACAAATGCTTTCTGAGTTCCTATACATGTCACAGTCACTCTCTATTGTTAGAGACTCTACATTGCAGGACAAGAAGGAAAACTAAGTTCTAGTTACACTCCTCAAAGTTCTTTTGTTCTAAGAATCTGAAACTAATGGCCTCTTTGTTACTAAATTCCACATACACTTTTCCATCTTTGTAGCTTACTTGACCTCTTTGCAGCTTTTGACACTGCTGACCACTTTCTCTTTCTTGAAAATCTCTCCTTTTTGGCTGCTCAGTCAGTGGCTTCCTTTCTCTTGCTCTCACACTTCCATGTCAATATTCCCCAAGGTTCTTTTAATTATAGTTTATTGGGGTGTAAGATGAAATGCCTACAGAGGCTGCAGGAATGGGCCAGGGGCATTCTCTAGCAAATTTTGTTCATCTATAGGCTGACTCAAATCATTTCCAGCAAGTTGTTGCAATTAAAAAAAAACAAAATGCAAATCCCCAAGGTTCCGGATCTTCCAAGTTTTCAAAAGAAGATAAAAATCCAAAATTTATCAACAAAATCTAATGTTTTTCATGTCAGCAGCTCATTTAAACTTTTGTTTGGCCAGGCATGGTAACTTATGCGTATAATCCTAGCTCTTTGGGAGGCCAAGGCAGGAGGATCACCTGACACCAGGAGTTCAAGACCAACCTGAGCAACATAGGAAGAGCCTGTTTCTACAAAACATAAACTGAACTTTTTTTTTTTTTTTTTTTAAGAGACAAGGGTCTCACTCTGTCACCCAAGTTGGAGTGTAATGGTATGATCATAGCGCACTGCAGCCTCGAACTTCTGGGCTCAAGCAATCCTCCTGCCTCAATCTCCCAATTAGCTGGAACTACAGGTGTGTACCACCACACTCAGCTAATTTTTAATTTAATTTTTTTTTTTTTTTTTTTACAAATGGGGTCTCAATGTATTGCCCAGGCTGGTCTGGAACTCCTGGCTTAAAGCAATCATCCCATCTCAGCCTCCCAAAGCGCCAGAATTACAGACGTGAGCCACCATGTCTGACCTAAACTTTGAAACATACAAGAATATATAACCCTGACCAAGTTATTTTATAAATGCTTCCTCATTTATGAAAAAGCAGTGATAAAGTCACACACACAGACACAAAAAGTATGAGTCAAAACGTTTCTACAGGCTTTTATCAGAATTTTTACTCTATATCTGCCCCAAGAAGAGGTTATTACCCCAGATTTCAATCCACATTTACAAAATTGTGAACGTACATGAATGCATTTTTCTGGAGAAGAGTCTAAGACAGGGGTCCTCAAACTTTTTAAACATGGGGCCAGTTCACTGTCCCGTAGACCATTGGAGGGCCGGACTATAGTTTTTAGAAAACTATGAACAAATTCTTATGCACACTGCACATATCTTATTTTGAAGTAAAAAAAAAAACAAATGGGCAAAAACACCTGCATGTGGCCCGAGGGCCGTAGTTTCAGGACACCTGGTCTAAGACTAAGAACCACTCACTGACTAAATCACACTTACATACTTCTGCCATTTCAGCTGCCATCTATATGAGAATGATTCCTACACCTACATCTGGTCAACCTATGCAGCCCACCTTACTTACCTCCTTAATCTGCCTGTGCCGTCTTCGAACCCTGTTTTGTTTTGTTTTTTTGAGACAGAGTCTCACTCTGTTGCCCGGACTAGAGTGCTGTGGCATCAGTCTAGCTCACAGCAACCTCAAGCTCCTGGGCTCAAGCGATCCTCCTGCCTCAGCCTCCCAAGTAGCTGGGACTACAGGCATCCGCCACCATGCCTGGCTAATTTTTTCTATGTATATTTTTAGTTGTCCAGCTAATTTCTTTCTCTATTTAGTAGAAACGGGGACTTGCTCTTGCTGAGGCTGGTCTTGAACTCCTGAGCTCAAACAATCCACCCGCCTCAGCCTCCCAGAGTGCTAGGATTACAGACGCACCCGACCGAAACCCTTTTTCAATCTCTTCTCAGTAGCTGCCTCATTGGTCTAATTCTAATGTTGCCCTCCTTTATTCCATTTAGTATCAATACAACTCAAACTCCCCAAATCCCAAATAATTTATCTAGCCCAAAGTCTTCAGGCTCTGCTTACAAACTCAAAAGAAATCCAAACACCTTACACTAACACAGAAACTCCTCACAACCAGGCCATATCGACCTTTCCCTCCCTCATTATTTATTCCCCAACATTAGGGCCAGACAGAACCACAATTTGCAACACAGGATACTCTTTTGTCCCAAGGCATTTACTCATACTTAGAGGTCCCACCTCCTGAAATGCCTGACTGCTCCCATTTGCCTGAGGCAGGAACCTCCACAGCAAAGACCTCACTTTAAAGCCTGCCCTTAGGCCAGAATGGAAAAATAGGTTTCCTTCCTCCAGGCTTACCTATCCCTTAACATTCTATGTGGTAAATATCAGCATATTTTTCTCCTCCAATAGAATGAAAACTCCACAAGGGCAGAGAGTTTCTTTGTAACGCAAGGCTCAGAGCTACCACAAAGCAGCTAATCTGTTAAATGAATGAACCAGCAGCACTGGCTTCAGCAACTCCTACCATCGCCTCTGGCAAACATCCCCTTTATCCCAAAGTGAGCCTATCAAGGCCACAAACTACTCAGCCCCTAAAAACCATACAACACCACAAGTGTGGGTACTTACAGATTAGTTTCAAAAGCTTAAAGGGAGGGACCAGGTTCAATAAACCCACCTCCTACTTTCCCCACAGGTGAGTGTACTTACCCCTCCTTTACATTTGCCAACTCACCGAATTCAGCAACAGACACTAGAGAAACTGGAAGCTGCTGAAACTTTGAATGTACTGCATAATTTTTTACTAGCACAAAAATACCTGTCCCATGAAAGTAATTAAAATAGTCTATATGTACACAAATACTTATTAATACAAAGTCAAGAACTCATTAAAAATTCACATCAAGAATATTAAAAGTCTTTAGAGGAAAATATTATATAAAGGTTATGTACCAGGAAGCATTCTAAAGGCTTTATGTGTAATTCTTCATTTAATCTTCATAGCAACCCTATGAAATAGGTACTATTATTACCCCCTTTCACAGATGAAGAAAGCTGAGACTTAACAAGATGAAGTAATTTTAATTGTCCAAGGTCACATAGCTGGGATTCAAGGCCAGTTTGATTCCAGAGCCCAAGCTTTTAACCAATATAAAACTACACATGTAACTACTGTTACATGGAAGAGCCTAAGGTTAGATTTATGCTGTACACACACACACTTTCTCTCTCTCAAAGAGAGAGGCAACACACTAAAATGTTACCAATGGTTGTCTCAGGCCAGGGCGCGGTGGCTCATGACTGTAATCCTAGCACTCTGGGAGGCCAAGGCGGGCGGATTGCTCAAGGTCAGGAGTTCAAAACCAACCTGAGCAAGAGCGAGACCCCATCTCTACTATAAATAGAAAGAAATTAATTGGCCAACTAATATATATAGAAAAAATTAGCTGAGCATGGTGGCACATGCCTGTAGTCCCAGCTACTCGGGAGGCTAAGGAAGCAGGATCGCTTGAGCCCAGGAGTTTGAGGTTGCTATGAGCTAGGCTGACGCCATGGCACTCACTCTAGCCTGGGCAACAAAGTGAAACTGTGTCTCAAAAAAAACCCAAAAAAAACACAATGGTTGTCTCCTAAGTGGGATGAATAGGTCTACTCTCCAAATATAGTATGAGCATGTATTACTTGTAGTTAAAATAAAAGCAAACAAATAAGAAATGGTATTTAGATGGTGCTACTAGGAAGGTAAAGTAGGCTAGTGAAACTAACCTTTGAAGAGTACATATCATAGGCCAAGCACATGGCTATCTCACCTAATCCTTACATCAAAGAAATCTATTCCCATTTTCAGTTAAAGAAACCAAAGATTAAGTAACCCGCTCCATGGGAAAGCTGGGATCAGAACCCAAAGCCTAGTCCAAATGTGTCTAACAACATTATGCCATGATGCAAATAAAATTTCACCAAAACTGGTCTTCAAAACAAATCACATTCTGTGAAAGAATCAGAACCAAGTAGTCTGTCACCTTAAGTGTAAGGAAAGAAGAGAGGAGGCCTAAGTTTTTAACTTGAAAATCTCCCTAAGAGTCTCAAAATAGCCAGGACAGTTGTCAAAACTCAGCCATTACAGTCAGGGCCTCTGGGACAAACCCATACCTGAAGTAGACTCTCCTGCTGTTTGTTTTGCCTAGCACAGAGTTACATTAGCATAAGTTAAATGGACTTAGATGTGACTCTGGTGTATATACAGTGGAGTGTCTGCTTTGGGGACAGTTGACTGCCTCCAACCCAGTCTCGCCAATTCACTTACTGTTTTACAAGTTACCAGGTGTTGGGGAGAGGGAGGAGGAGAGGTTACCTGTCTGAGAATATTGCTCTCTTACTGTATTCAGATATAAATGACCTTCCATTAGCCATAACCAATGTTCCAAACATGGATAGTGAGAGCTGCTAACCTGGGGGGGAAATCTCAGGTATGACTGGATCAGCATTTCTTTGAAATGACATTTTGAATTTTGGGTGCTATGACTTAGAAATCCAATTTCAGGCCAGGTGTGGTGGCTCACGCCTGTAATCCTAGCACTCTGGGAAACTGAGGCTGGTGGATTATCTGAGTTCAGAAGTTTGAGACCAGCCTCAGCAAGAGCGAGACCCCGTCTCTACTAAAAATTTACAAAAAAATTAATTGGACAACTAAAATATATATATAAAAATAGCCAGGCTTGGTGGCGCATGCCTGTAGTCCCAGCTACTTGGGAGGCTGAGGCAGGAGGATCGCTTGAGCCCAGGAGTTTGAGGTTGCTATGAGCTAGGCTGACACCACGGCACTCTAGCCCAGGTAA
>VSMD01057412.1:0-130393 GCA_008750895.1 Mirza zaza | reverse complement strand
CATTTAGTGTTACATTTAGTCATTTAGTCTTGCTTTTCACCCCAAATGCAAGACAACCTGTGAAGTCTGGGAACATACACTAGGTGGACACTGCCCTTCTGTTTAATGGCTTTGTGAGGAGCAGATCTGCCACATGTTGTTACACAAACACAAACCACACAGACATTCTCTGAATCTAAAAAGCCACTGCTTGTTAGAGACACCTGATGTACAGCACTTAGTAGAGTAAATGCTCATAACCAAGATATGGCTCAAAATACCTGAAATATTTAAGAAATGTATTCCTGGCTCCACTTCTGCAAATTTGTTTCGTTAATTCTGGAGTGGAGCCCAGTATTCTCATTTCCAAGAGGAGGCTAGGAGATTTCGATATGTGTTACAATTGAGTGACACAGGGTTAGATGGACTCTTCATGATAACAGTCATTTTCATTAGCTCTAAGCACTGTTGGGTGGGAGGGAATGGGACTGGAAATACCTATGTGTAGGATCTCATCTTGGCTTTGAAGGGACTTGTCACGGAATGGAGTCTACCATAACAGTCCAATGACCCCTGAATTGTCATGGCAAAGAATGAAATCAGGAGATTAAAAAAAAGTAAATTAGTTGTCATCAGATAACAAAGAGCTCAGGACAGACAGACTGAGGAGGTAGAGACAGAGGGAGAAACACAAGAGACAGAATAGAGATGAGAGAAGCAAAGAGAGGCATAGGAGGACAGGGAGAAGGAAGGATAGATAGGGCTATGTGCCTTGTAGCCCTCTTTTCTGTAGAATTCTCTGGGTTCTCAGTCTTACTGGGGCTTGGAGAAGGCTGTATTCACGGCATGGCTTGGAATTCAGCACCTTGGAACTGCTTCCTTGGATGTGCCCTATGCTACATCATTCTATACAATGGCTCCAATACACCTCTAGGTTCCCTGGGGCTTTTCTCATATCCTCCCTGCTCCATCTGGTGTTCTGAAATGTTTCATCCTGAATTTTGCACCCTTTTCTTCTTTGCAATAGCTCACCCCAGCATCCGTCTGTTTGTCACCCATGGCGGGCAAAATAGCATCATGGAGGCCATCCAGCATGGGGTGCCCATGGTGGGCATCCCTGTTTTTGGAGACCAGCTAGAAAACATGCTCCGAGTAGAAGCCAAAAATCTTGGTGTCTCTATCAATTTAAAGGAGCTGAAGGCAGAGACGTTGGCTCTCAAGATGGAACAAGTCATAGAAGACAAGAGGTATGCTGCTGTCGGGCGGGGGGGGGTGCTCCTTTTGGGCGAGTGAGGCATGAACACTAAGGGCATTGAATTGTCCTGTGTTTCAGTGCAAACTGTATTTCCCAGGACATGGGATAATGTGTGTGTAATGGTAAGAGCTGACCTGTGTCCTCTGAGAGCAAGACTAGTGCAATTTAAGTTAGATGCCAAGAATAATTTTCTACCTTTTGTGTTTGGGGCATCCAAACTACATACACAGGGGCTCTGTGAGAACTCTTCTGTTTGCAATTCTTCTAGTGGAATCCAGCTGAGGCAGGATGTTACTTGTTTGTTCTCCAAATGCTCCATGGTCTTCCTCCACTTGGGATTTTGTTTATGCTGCTATCTAACACTACTTCTCTGCTCCTCTTAGTGAGGCTCCTTCATGACTTTCAGTTTATTCTCTAACTTGTTTGTTCATATATTTCATCCCAGACCATCCTGGGTGGCCTCTTCTCCATCCCACCCAACGATATCATTTCCTCCTTAAGACTTCCTGGGGACTGTAGTTACCTCATTTGTTTATGTTTTATTTATTATCCCCCCACACTAGAGAGAAGAGAATATTGATCTTCATGAATATAGCAGTGTGTTCTCTTGTTTTCCACCATGTTCCCAGCGCCTAGCACAGGGCCTGCCACAAAGTAAGTGGCTAATGAGTTTTGGTCATCTGAGCTATAGAAAGGTCCCAGTGACCTCCAGCTAACTAACTGCTCATCCAGCACAATGACGTCATGTGAAGATAGAAGTGTACATTTTCTTTTTCATATCTCAGAAGGAGTAAATAACTAATTAAAGTTTCAAGGGCATGATCCTCAAGGCTTAACTTACTGCCTTCAACATAGGAGACACACAAGCACTTCCAGTTGGATGACTGCTAAGCAACCACATAGCTCATGGTTCTTAGTCCCAGAATAGTTAAGTTCCAGGTGTTGGATAACTGCAAGAGAATTGTATACATTTGCAATGTCATGTGTTGTGGATATTCGTTTCCTGAAGAACAGGTTTGTAGCTTTTGTTTGTTGCCTTTTTAAAGACTTACACCCCAATGGCCATCATTTACTGTCCTCTGGGAAGGAGTCATTCTGGGCTGTGATTTTCCCCCAGATATTCTTCATCTCCAGGGCCAGATTTATAATTTGTGGGGTCTGGTGTAAAATGGAAATGTAGGGTTTCTTGTTGTTAAGTTTAAGAATTCAAGACGGTTACAGCAGAGAATTCAGTCAAGCACGGATAGTATTAAGCTTGTGGTGCATATGGAGACAGCAGTCCAGGAATTCAGCTCTGACCAACATGACCTTTACTGGTGCAGGGATGTGCAGTCGTTGTCCTTGGCCTGGCAGCCCCCAGAGTGACATTTTTCATACAGGGCAGGCACTGGCACACTGTAGGTGCTCCCTGAATTCATATAATAATAATTATGTCATATAATTTTCCTGCGGTGTATCGTAAGCCTCCTAGCCCTGATAGAGGTCAGAGCCCTGAAGAGCCCCAGATTGAGCCACTTTTATATAGTTTGTCATTTTTAGAATTAAGCATGGATTTTTTACATGTAGGTATCACTCCTGAACTATTCAAAGACACCGACCTAGATTTTTATAGAATCAGGCCAATAAATTTTCCTTAATCACAGTGTTTAGTGCATGAAATAGAAAAGGCTCACATGTTTAAATCCTGTGAGGTCACATCAGTAATGTCCCCACCCCATCTCTGCCCACAGGTACAAGTCTGCAGCAGTGGCCGCCAGTGTCATCAGACGCTCCCACCCTCTGACCCCCGGCCAGCGGCTGGTGGGCTGGATTGACCACATCCTGCAGACAGGGGGCGCTGCGCACCTCAAGCCCTATGCCTTCCAGCAGCCCTGGCATGAGCAGTACCTGCTGGATGTCTTCGTGTTCCTGCTGGGGCTCACTCTGGGCACCGTGTGGCTTTGTGGGAAGCTGCTGGGGGTGGTGTCCAGGTGGCTGTGTGGGTCCAGGAAGCTGAAGGAGACATGAGGCTGAGTACAACCCTGGGAGATGGTGTGTTTGGTGGATAGAATCTCCATTCCTTGTGGGCTTCCCACCAGTTCTGGCAGCCCTGCTCTCCATATCACATCTATTTGCTACAAATTCCTTCTGATGGCCTTTGTCCTGTTAGCAGAATCTTTACCAAGGACTTATGTCCTTTATTCCCCAGTCAGCAAGGGCTGTGCTGTGATTCTATCTCTGAGTGACTTTAGCCATAGACCCTCAGATTTCCAGTCTTCAGGCCTACTTTCCCTCTCATCCCCCTCTGGGTATCACTAAGCTTGACCATCCCAGCCACCATGTCTAGACCTCAGCCTCTTGCCCTCACTCCTGACCCCAACGCTTATCAGGGAATATCTTTGCATATTTTCCCTTGTCTTTACTGCTCCTGCACATTCAGTGCTCAGGAAGCCTGTCCCATGCATATGGGTCGAGCACACCCTTGGAGAGCTTCACTATTGGCACCTGTCTCTGGTGTCCACAGATAGCTCCTTGTTGGCTGATCAGGCAGGGAGACTGTGTCTCCAGATTGCCAGGAAAGTGAAAGTTTTCACAGAATATTCCCCATGCAGTCCACACTGCCCCACTGGCCAAGAGATTTCTGTCATAATAGCCCAGACTTCTGTCATCTGGCTCTCTAGGCTATAAGGAAACTGGAAAGTGTCCACATTGGCAGGTCACAAGAATTTCAGGCATGACAGTGTGTGGGCAGGAGGATGGGGCAGGGGTAGCAGGGCATGTTTAGGGGAGGGCAGCTAACCTGCAGAAATCAATCCCACGGCCACAGCTTCATTAGCCCCAATGCCAGCCCAGGGAGTTAAGTGCCATCCCACGAGGCCCTTTGTAATTACAGATGGAAGCATCCTGGGAATGTCCTTTTGCCCTCTGCAGTGTGTTGAACCCTTAGCCAGATCCAAAATGTCTTCATTTAGCTATGAAAATGGAGCTCTGATCAGACATCCTTGCCAGTGTTGGATGGGAAGGGCACAATTCTGATGTGTACTAGCACGTCAGAAAACATCTGGGAGTGGCTGTGGGGTAATCCAACCTGTAGTGTTCGAAGAACATGGAAAATGGCCACATAATACTCCTTAATGAACAATTTCCTGATGTTTTTGTCTTGGCTTATGTTTACAAACCAAAGAAGCAAGAAATCTCGGACATGAGGGGAACACAATCTTCTGTTTCTTGATTAAATACTCTGGCTGGGCCTGAGGAAGCACATGGCACTGAGTTGGGCTCAATGAATTTCTGAGTGTTTTGGGGACCCCTAGATAGGCAGAGGAAGCAGATGATTTCAGTGCTGGAGCCCCAGCCCTTGATCCCTGTGTAGATGAAAAGAGGGAAGTGCTGTGGCCCATTTGCAGGACGGGGGATGAACACAGAACAAAGAGACAAAAAGAAAGACACAGACACTCACAAAGACAGTAAAAGACTCGAGTGCCCAATGCACTGGTCAGTTTATTTTTATACTCCAAAAAATCAAAGTTAGTTCCTTATATGTGACCACCCAGGCATTACGGCAATGGCCAAAAATTCCAGAACACGTAGCCTAAGGACACAAATGTCCTCTGAATCAAGGTTTCCAGGTGGTTGCTCAAGGTGCCAGGCATAGATCACAGACCAAGACAAGCAAGATTAGGCAAGGCAGCCACAGGGGGCACTTTCCATCCCCAGTTCCTCTAGGCTGGCTCCCAGCAGCTGTGCATGTCTTAGGTTGTTCCTCCCTGAGGAATCTTACCCATCATTGACTAACCAGCCATCTTATGGGGCTAAGCAGCAATCACAGGAACAATGTGTTTATCGTGTGGCCTCCAGACCCCTACTGCCATGGGGCTGGGCAGTTCTTGCCTTAGTGCAGAAACTCAGGTCCTTTGTTATGCCTCTAGGCAGCAACCTTGTTTGTCACAAGGACCCCGTCTGGAACACATTACTCTCAAACACTCTGGGCAGAGCACATACATTACTCACTAAATTTAATTCTTAAACCAGGAAAGTATAATGTCAGTCCCCAACAGGGAAGGAATTGGGGAACACAGGCTGTGGAACCCAAGAGGGTGCAGAGAGGGCTACATGTTGTCACCAACCAGTGGACATTAAGCCTTAGTGTTATAAGAAGGGTGTAAGCCACCCTATGTATGTTGTGTAGAAATGTGATTTCCAAATGGATTCTCTTTTCAGTCAGTTGGTTCTGTTCTCTGACTCCTCTAGTGCAAAAGATTTTGTACTAATGCATAGGAGATGTGTGTCCATGTGAAAATATCTCCACATGTTCAGAATAATGGGGACTTCAGACTTGCTCATAGGCCCCAGAATTCATCTAAGCATTTGTGCATGGTATTTTTAATTAAGCCTACATGACTCTTTGGTAGCTCTTCCCCATTTTACTTGTGTGAAGGTTCAGAAAATGCTGAGGTAGCTGTCAGGATAGATGATATGGAACATTCAGAGGGCCTTTCCCCATTGGGGGTCTCCACAATACCTTATAATTAGGTGACAGATGCAGTAAAAAGATCAACCAGAATAGAAAACAAGCCATGGGACTGAGCTTCTCCTTAATAAAAATCTAAATACCAGATGAAGGCTGAGCTATCTGCTGAAATCTTACAATACTTTGTTTTTATGTTTTATGAAGCCAATATCACCCTGATACCAAAACCAGGAAAGGATACAACAAAGAAAGAAAACTACAGACCAAAATCCCTGATTAATATAGATGCAAAAAACCTACAATATCCTAGCAAACTGAATTCAGGTACTTTTCAAAAAAAAACAATCCACCATGAATAAGTGGGCTTGATCCCAGAGATGCAGAGATGGTTCAACTATGCAAATCTGTAAATGTAATTCACCACATAAACAGAAGCAAAAACAAAGACCATATGATCCTCTTAATAGACACAGAAAAAGCTTTCAACAAAATTCAACACCATTTTATAACAATGCTTAACAAAATAGGCATAGATGGGACTTACCTATATATGATAAAAGCCATATATGACAGACCCACAGTCAACATCGTACTGAATGGAGAAAAACTGAAAGCATTCTCACTTAGAACTGGAACCAGAGAAGCTTGCCCTCTATCACTGCTTCTATTCAACATAGTGCTCGATGTCCTAGCCAGAGCAATCAGAAAAGAGAAGGAAATCAAGGCCATCCAAATGGGGGCAGAAGAGGTCAAACTATTGCTCTTTGCTGATCATATGATCTTATATCTAGAAAACCCCAAAGATTCTGCCATGTGACTACTGAAATTGATAAACAAGTTAAGCATAGTCTCAGGTTAAAAAACCAATGTTCAGAAATCAGTAGCATTCCTATATGCCAACAATGGTCAAACTGAGAACCAAATCAAAGACTCAATACCCTTCACAATAGCAACAAAGAAAATAAAATACCTAGGAATATATTTAAGTAAGGAGGTAACAGACCTCTATAGGGAGAACTATGAAACACTGAGAAAGGAAACAGCAGAGAAGATAAACAGGTAGAAAACCATACCATGCTCATGGGGCGATAGAATCAACATTGTTAAAATGTCTATAGGAAAAATGGCAGAGTAGGGGTGCCCTCCTGGCTCTCTGCTCCCAGAGTGAAATGTGGAGAAGGCGGATAGCCACACGCGAGCGATCTTCACTTCCACGGGACTAGCTTCGCAAGCTTGCAGACATCCACCAGGAAACGGAGGGATAGGACAATCTACAGCCTAAAGCAAAGGTGAATAGATTATTCTTCCGCAAAAATTGGGCATTCAGAGACACACAACAGGGAGGGAGTGAGGCGTAGTTTAAGCCGCTGCCGGCTGGCAGTGGTGCCAGCCCTACCTGGTGCTGAGAGACACCTCCTCCTACACTGAGCTCCACTTCCACGTAGGCTGGGAGGTGCCTGAAGTTGGTGAGAAGTGGCAGCATTGGACAAAGCCGTGTGGAGAGGAGACTAGAGCAGGGAACACTCTGAGTTCTCCAGAGCACACAGCTGTGGCAGTTTAAGGTAGGGGAGGGTCTGAACCCAGCAACCACTCTCTGTGCAGCAGGAACCAGAGCCCGCTTGGGCATCTCCCTGCAGAACACTCCCAGGTCCAGGTTAAGGGGAGTTTACACAGAAGGAGGCTTTGACATTGGGTATAGATGAGGTTTTGGATAGCACTGACAGGTCAGAGTGCGCAAAGTTAGACTCCTTGATCCATTGGCTGCCCCGCCCTGGCCCTCCAGCACCGCTCCCACCTCTGCATTCCAGCGCTGACTTGGACTCTGGGTTTGGAGGGGAGGCGCAGAGAGAGTGCTGCTCCACCAATTTGATGTTGGACCATCTCTGACTGCACAAGTGGCACTGACTCTGTGCTCAGAGAGTGGAGCCCACCTGGACGGGGCAGTATTGCAGGGGAGACTGCCTTTGGTGTATTTAAGGCAGAGAAACATTGCTTTCCACACTCTCCTGTGACCCGGAGCCCCACCCTGGGCTCCAAAGTGTCTGTCCCTGCCTTGGGGGTGGAGCTGAGATAGGAACTCTTCCCATTCCTGCCCCTTATCTCCACCTGTGTAATTAAGGAGGCAGAAGCCGGGGATTGGTGGGTCCCGTTGCCGGCCTGCCCGCTTCTGGACAGTCTGTGCCTGCACAAGTCTCCTGCACTCTGTGTCCAGAGTGTGGAGGCCACCTGGGCAGGGCCGAGCCTCGTAGGAGACTGCCTTTGGAGGAAATAAGGCAGAGAGACTTTACGACCACCACACTCTGGTGACTTGGGGTTATGCCTTTGGATCCAAAGTTTCTGTCCCCACCTTGGGGGCAGAGCTGAGATATGAACCGTTCCCATTCCTGCCCCTTATCTCCACCTGCCTGCCCCGGCAGAAGCCGGGGATTGGTGGGTCCCGTTGCCCACCTGCCCGTTTCTGGACAGTCTCTCCCTGCACAGGTCTCCCACGCTTTGTGTCCAGAGTGTGGGGCCTGCCTGAGCGCCGCTAAGTCTCATAGGAGACTGCCTTTGGAGGAAATAAGGCAGAGAGATTTTATGACTACCACACTTCAGCGACTGGGGGCTGTGCCTTTGGCCCCAAAGTTTCTTCCCCCGTCTTGGGGGCAGAGCTGAGATAGAAACTGCCCTGGTTTCTGCTATTTATCTCCATCTGTGGAATTAAAGAGGCAGAAGACGGGGATTGGTGGATCCGGCTGCCTGCCTGTCAGCTTCTGGACAATCTCTCCCTGCACAGGTCTCCCGTGCTCTGTGCTCAGAGTGCGGAGCCCGTCTGGGCAGGGCTGAACCTTGAAGGAGGCTGCCTTAGATGGATATAAGGCAGAGAGACTTTAGGACCCACACTCTCCTGCGAACTGGGACTGCGCCCTTGACTCCAAAGTTTCTGTCCCCACCTTGTGGCGGAGCTGAGATAGAAACTGTTCCTGTTCCTGCCGCTTATCCCTACCCGTGTAATTAAGGAGTCAGAAGACGGGGATTGGTGGGTCCATCTGCCCGCCTGTCAGTTTCTGGACAGTCTCGCCCTGCACAGGTCTCCCACACTCTGTGTACAGAGTGAGGAGCCCACCTGAGCAGGGCCAAGACTAGTAGGAGGCTGCCTTTGGTGGTTATCAGGCAGAGAGACTTTACAACCCCCACACTCATGCAACTTGGGGTTGTGCCTTTGGCTCCAAGGTTTCTGTCCCCACCTTAGGGGCGGAGCCGATATAGAAACTATCCTGGTTTCTGCTGTTTATCTCCATCTGTGGAATTAAAGAGGCAGAAGATGGGGATTGGTGGGTCTGGCTGTCCCGCCTGTCAGTTTCTGGACGGAGTAATCCCAAAACCCTATCATAGCTCCTCCATCTTCAATCTAGGGGTTAAGAGTGATCTCCCACTCACAAGAGTTATCCAACGCCTGAATCTCTGAGCAAGGGGCCTAAACCTATTAATCTCAATAGACATAAGGTGAAGACATTAGACCAAAGTCTACCCAACAGAATCAAAATCCTCGAAGTCACTACAGGACTGGTCCATATACGCCCAGTCCTGCCAGAGATCAATCCTTAGGAACACCAGAACTTAGCCAATAACCCAACCCCAGCACCTCTAGTCCTCAGCAAAACATCCAGATGAGAAAGAACCAGTGGAAGATCACAGGAAACATGAAGGAGCAGAGAGAAAATTCACCTCCAAAAGATAATGCTCGATCCCCATCAAACGACACCAACTTACATGATACAATTAAACTGACGGGAGAAGAATTTCGATTATGGATTGTCAGAAAGCTCAACGGAATTGAAGAGAAAATAGAATCACAACACAGAGAAACCTCAAGAATAATACAGGAAATGAATGAAAGATTCTCCAAAGAAATTGAAATTATTGAGAAGAACCAAGCAGAAATCTTGGCAATGAAGGAAGTAATCAAATATGGGATTATGTAAAAAAACTGAACCTCAGGGTGATCGGGTTACCGGAAGGGGAAGAGGAACAATCACAAGGCCTGGAAAATTTATTTCATGGAATACTCGAGGAAAACATGCCGGGCCTGGCCAGAAATCTTGATATCCAAATACAAGAAGCACACAGAACGCCTGGAAGACTCAACATGAAAAGGCAATCACCTCGTCACATGGTCATTAGGCTGACCAAAGTAAATGTGAAAGAAGCAATACTCCGTTCAGCGAGACGAAAACAACAATTAACCTATAAAGGAAAACCTATCAGACTAACAGCAGACTTCTCATCCGAAACCTTACAAGCTAGGAGGGATTGGGGGCCTATCCTTAACCTTCTAAAACAGAATAATGCCCAACCTAGAATTCTTTATCCGGCAAAATTAAGTTTCATATATGAAGGAGAAATAAAGTCCTTCTCAGACAAGCAATCACTAAAGGAATATGCAAAGTCTAGACCAGCCCTACAGGAAATTCTCAGACCTGCATTTCTAACTGAACAGGCAATAGACACTCCTCAAAGTAGAATCTTCGAAGAATTAAAGTTTAGATCCCGATTTACATGATGGCACAAGAAGTAAGACAAAGAAACAAGTCTTCACTCAACAATATGAATGGTAATCTTCCTCCAATTTCAATCCTTTCAATAAACGTAAATGGTTTAAACTGTCCTCTGAAGAGGCATAGATTGGCAGAGTGGATAAAACTCCATAAGCCTAGCATCTGTTGTCTACAGGAAACACATCTAACCCACAAAGATGCCTTCCGGCTGAAGATCAAGGGATGGAAAGCTATCATCCAGTCAAACGGAAGTCAAAAGAAAGCTATACTATTTGCAGATAACATAAGCTTTAAAATAACAAAAGTAAAAAAGGATAAAGAAGGCCATTTTATAATGGTGAAAGGGAAGATCCAACAAGAAGACTTAACAATTCTGAATATCTATGCACCCAATGCAGGAGCACCCAATTACATAAAACAAACCTTGTCTAATCTAAACACTATGTTACACAACACTGCCATAGTAACAGGGGACTTCAACACTCCATTGAATGATCTGGATAGATCCTCCAAACAGAAAATAAGCAAAGAAATAATGGACCTGAACAAGCCCTTGATCAAAAAGGTCTGACAGAACTCTATAGAACATTTTACCAAATAAAGCTGAATTTACATTCTTCTCAGCAGCAAATGGATCCTTCTCCAAAATTGATCACATCCTAGGCTTCAAATCAGATCTGAAAAAATTTAAGAAAATAGAAATTATACCTTGTATCTTCTCTGACCATAATGGTATAAAATTACAGTTCCATTCCAACAGAAACACTCAACACCTCACAAAATCATGGAAACTAAACAATCTATTATTGAAAAATTATTGGGTCAAGGAAGAAATTCAGAGGGAAATCAAGAATTTCTTTGAAAAAAATGATAATGGTAATACTTGTTACCAAAACCTGTGGGATACAGCAAAAGCTTACCTGAGAGGAAAACTAATAGCAATTAATGCTCACATCCAAAAAACACAAAGCTTAGATACTGACAACCTAATGAATAAGTTAAAGGAACTGGAAAAAGAAGAGCAAATAACTTCCAATCCTAGTAGAAGAAAAGAAATAATGAAGATCAAAGTGGAACTGAATGAAATGGAGAACAAGAGAATTATCCTAAAGATTAACAAAACCAGAAGCTGGTTTTTTGAAAAGATAAACAAAATTGATAGCCCTCTTGCTAGATTGACAAGGACTCAAAGGGAAAAGATTCTAATAAACTCAATAAGAAATGAAAGAGGAGAGATCACAACAGACACCACAGAAATACAAAACATTATATTTGATTACTATAAAAATCTATATGCCCCAAAACTACAGAACGAAGATGAAATGGACAAATTCCTGAATACATACAACCTCCCTAAGTTCACCCAGGAGGTAACAGATCTCCTGAATAGACCAATTTCAAGCTCAGAATTTGAAGCAGTAATTAAAAACCTCCCCAAACAGAAAAGTCCTGGACCCGATGGCTACACTTCAGAGTTCTACCAAACCTACAAAGATGAACTCATACCTATACTACAGAAACTATTCAACACCATTGAGAAAGATGGTATCCTTCCTAACTCATTCTACGAAGCCAATATCACCTTGATACCAAAGCCAGGAAAGGATGCAACAAAAAAAGAAAATTATAGACCAATATCCCTCATGAATACAGATGCAAAAATCCTAAATAAAATTCTAGCAAATAGAATTCAGCAGCACATCAAAAAAATAATTCACCATGACCAGGTGGGCTTTATTCCAGGGATGCAAGGCTGGTTCAACATACGCAAGTCTATAAATGCAATTCACTTCATAAATAAAATCAAGAACAAAGACTATATGATTCTGGCAATAGATGCAGAAAAAGCATTTGATAAAGTCCAACACACCTTTATGATAAAAACTCTTAACAAAATAGGCATAGACGGTTCATACCTTAAACTTATCAAATCCATTTACAACAAACCCACTGCTAATATCATCCTAAATGGGGAAAAATTGAAATCATTCCCGCTTCGATCCGGAACCAGACAGGGATGCCCACTATCTCCTCTCCTATTCAACATAGTACTCAAAGTCCTAGCTATAGCAATCAGACAGGAGAGGGATATTAGGGGCATCCAAGTGGGGGCAGATGAGATCAAACTCTCGCTCTTCGCTGATCATATGATATTATACCTAGAAAACCCCATGGAGTCATCCAAGAGACTCCTAGACTTAATAAATAAATTTGATAAAGTTTCAGGCTATAAAATCAATATACACAAATCAGAAGCGTTCATATATGCCAAGAACCATCAAACAGAAACTCAAATCAAAAATGCAATACCCTTTACTATAGCCCCAAGGAAAATTAAATATCTAGGAATATACTTAATGAAAGATATGAAAGATTTATACAAGGAGAACTACAAAACACTAAAAAAAGAAATTGCAGATGATTTGAACAGATGGAAAAATCTACCTTGTTCATGGATTGGTAGAATCAATATCGTTAAAATGTCAATATTACCTAAAGTTATCTACAGAATTAATGCAATCCCCATCAAAATATCACCAGAATTCTTTACAGATCTAGAAAAAATAATTCTGCACTTTGTTTGGAACCAGAAAAAACCTTATATAGCCAAAAAATCTTAAGTAAGGAGAGCAAACTGGGTGGCATCAGTCTTCCTGACTTCAAACTTTACTAAAAAGCAATAATACTTAAATCAGCCTGGTACTGGCACAAGAACAGAAGCATCGATATCTGGAATAGATCTGGGATACCAGAGATGAAACCATCAGTATACTGCAATCTAATATTTGATAAAGAAGGCAAAAATATACAATGAGGCAAAGAATCCCTCTTCAATAAATGGTGCTGGGAAAACTGGTTAGCTACATGCAGAAGACTGAAACAAGATCCATATCTCTCACCTGTTACAAAAATTCACTCAAGATGGACAGACTTAAACCTAAGGCATGAAACCTTAAGAATCCTAGAAGAAGACATTGGGAAAACCCTATCAGACATTAGTCTAGGCAAAGAATTTTTGAGGAAGAGCCCCAAGGCAATCACCACTACATCAAAAATAAACAAACAGGATCTCATCAAATTAAAAAGTTTCTGCACAGCTAAGGAAACCATCATTAGAGCAAATAGACAACCCACAGAGTGGGAGAAAATATTTGCTCTCTACACTTCTGATAAAGGCCTAATAATAAGAATCTATCTAGAACTTAAAAGAATAAACAAGAAAAAGTCAAACAATCCCATCAAGAAATGGGCAATGAAGACAGAATAATGGCCTGCAAACATATAAAAAATGCTCAACTTCTCTAATCATCAGAGACATGCAAATCAAAACCACAATGAGATACCATCTAACATCAGTGAGAATGGCTTGTATCAAGAAATACCAAAACAACAAATGCTGATGAGGATGTGGAGAGACAGGAACACTCCTACACTGCTGGTGGGACTGCAAATTAGTGCAACCTCTGTGGAAAAGAATATGGAGATACCTCAAACAGCTAGATATAGAAATACCATTCGACCCAGCAATAATAGCATTGTTGAGCATCTACCCAAAAGAGCATAAGACATTCTACTCTAAAGACATCTGCACCTGAATGTTCATGGCAGCACAATTCACTATTGCAAGATCATGGAAACAACCCAAGTGTCCGTCAATTCACGAGTGGATAACTAAAATTTGGTACATGCTCACAATGGAATACTATTCAATTCTAAGAAATGTTAGTGAGCTAGCACCATTTATGCTATCCTGCATTAAGCTTAAACTCGCTATCCAAAGTGAGGTGACACAAGATCAAGAAAACGGGCTCCACATCTACTCGCCATCAAATTGGTACTGACTGATTAAAACTATGATGCTCAAATGGGGATAGTGCCCACTAGGGTTTGGGGGAGGGGGAGATACACATCTTAGGGTTGTGGTGAGCATAGTGGGGGGGGGAGGGAATACATCTAACCCTTCCAAGGGAAAAACTAAGATATACAATGTAACCCAAAGGTCAAAAAAAGGGAAAACAAACAAACAAACAAACAAACTTTTATCGGGTGGTGGGTAAATGGGAGTGGGGAGGAGGAGAAGAATTTACACTTACAAAATAGGTGCGATGCGCACCACCTGAAGGTAGGACACACTTGATGTTTTGGTAAGGTGGGGGGGGCAGGGAGAGGAATGCCAGGGGCAATATATGTAACCCTAACAATATTTGTACCCCCATAATATGAAAAAATTAAAAAAAATGAAAAAAGAATAAGAAAAAAATATCTATACTACCCAAAATGATCTACAGATTCAATGCAATCCCTATTAAAATATCAACATCATTTTTCACAGATCTAGAGAAAATAATTCTATGCTTCGTATGGAACCAGAGAAGACCCCATAGAGTAAAAGGAATCTTAAGCAAAAAAAAAAAAAATTGGGAGGTATTATTTTCCCAGACTTCAAACTATACTATAAGCCTATAGTAACTAAAACAACATGAGACTGGCACAAGAACAGAGACATAGTCCAGGGGAACAGAACTGAGAATGCAGATTTAAAACCATCTTCATATAGTCATCTAATCTTTGATAAAGCAGACAAAAATATACACTGGGAAACAGGATCCTTATTAAATAAATGGTGCTGGGAAAACTGGATAGCCACATGTAGAAGACTGAAACAGGGTCTACACCTTTCACCTCTCACAAAAATCAAGTCATGGTGGATAACAGACTTGAACCTAAGGCATGCAACTATAAGAATTCAAGAAGAAAATGTTGGAAAAACTCTTATAGACAATGACCAAGGCAAAGAATTTATGA
The DNA here is from genome assembly GCA_008750895.1 of Mirza zaza. Classification (NCBI taxonomy): domain Eukaryota; kingdom Metazoa; phylum Chordata; class Mammalia; order Primates; family Cheirogaleidae; genus Mirza; species Mirza zaza. Next base: position 115,365 of record VSMD01057412.1, on the reverse strand, counting down.
AGAAGACCTAAAGACATGGAAACAACAAAAATAAATAAATGGGACCTGATCAAATTAAAAAGTTTCTACCCAGCCAAAGAAATGATCATAAGAGCAAACACACAACCTGCAGAATGGGAGAAATTATTCACATGTTACACATCCAATAAAGGGCTCATAAATAGAATCTATACAGAACTCAGGAGAATAAGCAAGAAATAAATCAAACAACTCTATCAAAAAGTGGGCAAAGGACATGAACAGAAACTTTTCAAAAGAAGATAGACTAATGGCTAACAAACATATGAAAAAATGTGCAACATCTCTAATCATCAGAGAAATGTAAATCAAAACCACAATGAGATATCACTTATCTCCAGTGAGAATCGCATGGTGTGGATGCGGAGAGATAGGAACACTCTTACACAGGTGATGGTACTGCTATCTAGTACGACCTCTGTGGGATGTAATATGCAGATACCTCAAAGAGTTACAAGTAGAACTACCATTTGATCCAGCAATACCATTACTGGGCATCTACCCAAAAGAACAAAAGACACTCCATAAAAAAGACATCTCCACTAGAATGTTTATAGCAGCGCAATTCACAATCACAAAGATGTAGAAACAGCCAAGTGCCCATAAATACACGAGCGGATTAATAAAATGTTGTATATGTATTCCATGGAATTCTACTTAGCCACAAAAAACAATGGTGATCTAGCACCTCTTGTATTATCCTGGATAGAGCTGGAACCCATTCTAACGAGTGAAGTATACCAAGAATGGGAAAAGAAGCACCACATGTATTCAAAATTAAATTGATATTAACTGATTAACATTTAATTGTAATAGTAATTACATTACTATTGTAAAATGTAATAGTAATAACATTCATTGGGTGTCAGGCAGATGGGAGGGGGGAGGAGGGGATGGGTATATACACACCTAATGGATGTGGTGTCACCATGGGGGGGTGGACATGCTTGAAGCTCTGACTTGGGTGGGACAAAGGCAATATACATATCCTAAACATTTGTACTCCTGTAATATACTGAAATAAATTTTTTTAAAAACCCACTGAAAAAAGAAACAATCCTTTGTGTTGAGCTGGTGAGTCTGGCAAAATAGTCTGTGTGAAGCTGGTTCACTGCTTCACTGCTTTACTGTGTGAAGCTGTTAACACTGGTAAACACTGCTTAACAGTTTGTCTGAGTCCACTGAGACAGACATGTCTACACACAAGTTAGAAGAAGTAAGTTTAGTGGCCTAAAATATTCAAGTCTCTAAAGGAAGCCAAAATTGGAGGAATAGAAACAGAATAAGTAGAAGAAATAGAAATATGGCATATTTAAATCCATATATTCCAGTTGAGGTACAAAATTGACAGACTTGATTAAAAATATCAAACTGATTGCTGTATCAAGAGAGACATCATAAATATCAGGATAGAGGTAGGTTCAATACAAAAGGATAGGAAAAAATAGGTCATGTAATACTAATGGAAAATAAAACCTGAATAGTTAGTAATAACATCAAACAAAATAGACTTTGGGTGCAAAGTACTACTAATGGCAAAATTGGTGTTTCATAATGAAAGTGAATTGTTTCACTGGGAAGGTATAGTACCTGAAACTATAATTATAAATGTGTATGCCAGGGGTCCTCAAACTTTTTTTTTTTGAGATAGAGTCTCTCACTTTGTTGCCCAGGCTAGAGTGAGTGCTGTGTCATCAGCCTAGCTCACAGCAACCTCAAACTCCTGGGCTCAAGCAATCCTGCTGCCTCAGCCTCCCGAATAGCTGGGACTACAGGCATGCGCCACCATGCCCGGCCAATTTTTTCTATATATATTAGTTGGCCAATTAATTTCTTTCTATTTATAGTAGAGACAGGGTCTTGCTCTTGCTCAGGCTGGTTTCAAACTCCTGACCTCGAGCAATCTGCCCACCTCAGCCTCCCAGAGAGCTAGGATTACAGGCATGAACCACCACGCCCAGCCACCTCAAACTTTTTAAACAGGGGGCCAGTTCACTGTCCCTCAGACTGTTGGAGGGCCGTTGGAGAGTGCGGGCGCACATTCCACACATGCACACTGTGGGCCTGGGTCCAGTTGGCTGCTAAGCAGGACAGGCAGCGGCAGCAAAAACACCCTGCGGGCCGGATAAATGTCCGTAGTTTGAGGACGCCTGGTGTATGCACTTATCGAGGTGGCCTTAAATTTTATAGAGCCCAAAGTTCCATAATAACAAGGGAAAATAGAATCATAGTGGGGGAGTTCTAAAAAGTTTTTATCAAAAGATTTAAAACATTCATAAAAGTAGAACTTCCTCATGTCCAACACTTAGTGTCAATGATTAATAACTCCTGACCAATTTTCTTTTGTTTGTTTTTACGCCCACTTCTGGGCTTGCTTCCCTCCCCTACCCTGTCTCTAATTTAGAAGCAAATCCCAGACATCATGAGAGGTCATGTGAAAATGTTTCAGAGCATAACACCTCAAATGACAAGGAGTGTCTTTTTACATAATCACTGTAAAGTATAACTCTTCCACAAAGCAATAGTAACTACTGAATATCATGAAATTTTGTTTTCAAATATCTCTGATAATTTTATGATATTTTAGCATGGTTTTCATCATGCTCTCTGAAATGTTTGCACTTCTGATATCCACCCTTTCCTATCTCTTTCTGTCTGATTTTTCATGTAGCATGTGCCATTAACACTATATATCTCATTTTTAGTATGTTTAACATCTGTCTCCCCAGCAGGACAATGTCTGGCATAAAAATTTCCTATCAATTTAATTGTTGAATAAATGAAGAGCTTGTAGTTTGATAATAAATCCTAATTTTTGCTAACAAATTATGAAAAGTACCAGAATAATAGATGGCCTGGAGCCTTGTGATGCCTGGTAAACCTTTCCTCTCTTCTCTCTCTGTTTCTCCCTCCCTACATTTCTCTTTCCTTTTCTCCCTCTCCACCATGGGCGTGTATATGTGGGAGATGCACAAATATAAGAATGTAACGCTTCAAATAAATATGAAAAATTACCACATGTAGACTGAGGACAATAATAGTACAAAGAGAATTCAAGGGCCCACCTCAGCTGGAGACATGATCCACTGAAGCATTTCTCTGCCTATTTAGAGTTTCCCTGAAAACCAATCCTTAGGCCAGTGTTGGTTTGAGAATAGGGAAGAAAAAGGTGACTCCTGAGCATAGCGACTCTGGCCTCCTCAGGCCAAGAGCACAAGAGGGTGATATGACAAACCGTCCTCAGCTTGTGCTCAAGGAGTTCATGGAACGATCCCCCATCCTATTTTATGATGCCCATTCAGAATTAGAGTCTTGGTTTTAGAAGTTCAGTCCTCCAGGGAAAGACCTAGACTTCCAGAGTCACACCACTAGCCCTCTTCATGAATCTTACCTTCTAAAGTTGTCCTCAGAGAGACAGTCCAGGGGTGGTAAAGCGGTTTGCTTTCAGTATTAAATTCCACAGAAGTGTTGAGCTTGGGACACCAGCTAGAGATTTTAAGCAGGTCCTTGAAGAAATGGGGTGTGAGGATGAAACAATAGAATAGGCAGCTAGAAAGGGGGTAGAGCACCAGGCAGGTCACTTGGGAGTGGAGTTGCCATCAGTGTGCCTGGCATTCCTGGCTCACAGTATATTCTGGGCAGGGAGTGCTGTGATAACATGGACAGAACAGGGTTAAGGATTGGCTTATTAACCCCTCCTACTGACAGCTGGTGGTTTGGCAGCAGATTGTCCAATGGAGCAGCACCCAGGGAGGAGGGCAGAACTGCGAAAGGAGATGACAGAAGACTGGCGGTCTCCTACCTCTTCCTGAGCTCACAGTGAGTCTTTGGTGCACTGAGGCACACAAGGTCCTTTAACCTGGCCCAGGGTGTGCCGTCTAGGCTGGGCTCCGTGGCTTTTGCAAGACAGAGCATGGCTGGGCATTGGGTGCTGCTTCTAGTGGGCTCCCTTCTCCCTGGGATCCTGCTCTCAGAGGCTGCCAAAATCCTGACAGTATCTACAATGGGTGAGTGCTTGGCTAGAAAATGCAGGCAGGCATGGCATGTGGCACAGTTACCCTTGCCTCCAGAGCTCAGGCTAAGAGTGCTTGATCCGAGGGTCATCCATGTGGTTTTTCCAGCCTGCACTTGTGTAGCGGGCTGGAGGAGAGAGAAAATGACATGATTGTGGGGCAGAGAGGGGCCTCTACTGCTCAGGTGGACAGGATAGTTTTGCAGAAAACACAAAATTCTCGCCTCTATCTTCCTTTTCAGGATGTGCTCCCCACTGTGCAGGGCTGGTGCCAGAGGTTTGAGATCCATCCCAGAGCATGGGCCCTTGGGCTGCCTTCTGCAGGGCTCAATGGGATGTTCAGAGGCTCACCCTAAACTTCAGGGGGAAGGGTGCACATAGCATTCAGCAGAATCTATGATAAGTGTTTTCAGGCTCTTGGATGCCACAGAAGGCACTGTGGGGCAGCACTGCACATTTTCTGAATCTTCATCTAGTACAGGGGTGAAGCAGGGAAAGTGTTTCATGACAGGAAACACAGTGGAGTGTTTCCACCCATGGAAAACCTGCAGAACTGCCCAGGGCTGAGGGAGGACCCAGGTCATTTGGATTTTTTGGAGCCTCTTTTCTTTCACTTGTGCTGCTGAAAGTTTTTGAAGGACTCATGGAACAGGGAGTTCTCCATTTTATGACCTCAGTTTTATTTCCTTTACTTTTGTTTCAAAGGGAATAGAAGATTAAAAGAAACATGTATGTGGATAAATGGGTCATCTCAGGATGGACTTACCCAAGACTTCATTTCAACCCGTAACGGGTTCTATTAGATCACTTCTAGATCACCCAGAGCAGGAGATCATAGATTTGGTTCACTCCCTCATTCTGGTTTGGCTCCCACTTTGATTTCCTGAGAGGGCACCTGAGGGTCAGGGGAGCAGGGCACCTTTCTTTTGCAGGAAGTCACCCAGCCTCCCTATGGCGTGGGAGGAACTGACTCAGGGTTTCCTTCCCCAAGACCATCCTCACCACAACTTCTACTCAGAAGCACTTTTCAGTGGTGACTTTCAAGTATCACTGTTTAAGAGACTGCAAGTCTATTTGAAATCTATTTTTTTCTTTCTGATTCCTAGTAGCAATGAAGAAAAAGAGCTTCCTTACTTCTTGAGTGTAAACTGTCCCCCTTACTGAGACTCCGAAGGGAGTTGGTGTAGTTCCTTAGGTGCTATAATCCCAGCCTTTGCTGCATAATGCCGCCTGGCTTCCCAAGACCCACCATGCATGCTGTTTGTGTGGGGATATCTTCTTCCCAGTTCCCTGTCCTGACATGGATTAAAATGTGAGCAAGAAGTGTAGGGGATTTGGACTTCATGTATTCCTTGTTGCTTCAAAAAATATCAGTCTGTGTATGAAAAGCTGAGTCATGTCCAGAGCTGCACATTGTTTTTCTAGCTATCCTCCACTTTCAATCCCATCTTCAATTACTTTGCATTGGCCATTAACTTCTCTTTTGATCTGCCTTTCTTTTCTGTTGAGAACTTAGATTCAAGAAAGGCTCTTTGCTGGAACATGGTCTAAGAGAAGTCATTGAGGTCATGGAAGTTGTATGTCTTTTGAAGGATCAAGTTTCTTTCCCTGAGATTGTGAGGTTTTCCTAGAATTGGTGATTACTTATTCTCTTGTGCAACTAGGATCCAGCATGCCCATCCCATGTGCTCTACAACTATCCTTAAATTTCTAAACTGTAAGGTGAGTATTGTTTAGGTCCAGTCCAAATTGAGTAACTTCCTTCCAAATACATTTGAATCTCAATAATTTTGGCTGTAAGTGGTGGTTTCAAATCTTTCATTTTTTTTTTTTTTGCATTGTCTTGCTCTGTTGCCCAGGCTAAAATGCCATGGCATCAGCCTTGCTCAGAGAAACCTTAAACTCCTGTGCTCAAGCCATCCTCCAGCCTCAGCCTCCCAAGTAGCTGAGACTATAGGTGTGTGCCACCATACCCAGCTAATTTTTTCTATTTTAGTTGCCCAGATAGTTTCTTTTTATATTTGTAAAGATGGGGTCTTGCTCTTGCTGAGGCTGGTTGTGAATTCCTGACCTCAAAGTGATCCTCCCACCTCTGCCTTCCTGAGTGCTAAGATTATAGGCATGAGCCACCAAGCTTGGCTTCAAGTCCTTCATCTTTTAACTCCAGTATTTCAATGTCCTACAGTAGCATACATTTTGAAAAAGAAGTATCTCAGGGAAAGCTCTGATTGACTGTCTGTTAGGGACTCTTCACTTGATATGTATAACACCATGCCTATAATTCTATCAATGCAGCCAGTAATATTTCTTTTGGACAGGCCATCTCCATTTGGGCTTGGTTAAAATGCAGCCTATATCTGAGGATGAGGAACTCTTAAGGACTAAGCATGAAGAAGCTTATCACACTGACATGGAGACTATGAGTCACAGGTGGCAATCTTTGATTGGGGATGCCACAGGTTAAGAATTTGAGTAGCCAGGTCTGGGTGCAGGTGTTGCGGTATGCCCAGAGGGAGACGGAGAGACTGAGGAACCTCATCTGCCTCTATTCACTCTCAACTTCCTGTTTCCCTACCCTGCCTCTCCTTGACTTATCACCATACCTGCTTCAGACGCTGTATTCTCATCATTATAGAATTGAAGTTGTGCATTGTTCCTAGGTGGAAGCCATTATCTACTGACGGACCGGGTGTCTGAGATTCTTCAAGATCATGGTCATAATGTCACCATGCTTCACCGGAGAGGAGATTCCTTTATATCAGGTATCTTTTCTCACTAATTCTTGATTTCTACTACTCAAGGCAAAGAGAAAAATGCCTTCTGCATAGTAAGGTTTAGCAAAATGTTTTTAAAAATGCAATTTGATCGAAAACATGAAAAAGGTATATGTACATGTGTTTGCATGTAAACTCTTGGAAAGCTTCTTAAGCCCTGGCTACCAGGAATTGACTCTCCATACGCTTATGTTTTTCCATCTAACTTGACTTCTACTCCATCCCAAGCAACCATCCACACATTATTTTAATAAATTCTACTTTATAACATGGCTTAGAAATATACTGAAAGAAGTATTTGGTCACATTTAACATTTCTTATATGTAAGGATTATTTTTCTTTTTACATGTCCTAAATTGCTCTTTCCCCTTTTTATGATATCTGACATTTAAGAAAGCTTTCTTAGGGAGCCCCTTATTTATGCAGCTAAAATAGAATCTGACATTGGGATGATCTTGTAGTCTTGAAAAATAAATGGCTGTCCATGAATATGTGCATAGTGACGTCATAAATTCTTAAGTGAATCCTCAGATCCAAAGAATTTTAGCTAAAACAAAGCTCCTCATAAATCTTGTCAATTCTTCTCTTCTGCCCCACAGAGAAACAGAAGCCCAGAGAACTTAGAGGATTTGCTCAAGGTCACATGGCAGGTTAATAACACAGTTGGGTGGGTTTAGGACCTGCGACTCTGGATTACTCAATATAAAAATGTTACTCAGGCCTTAATTTAAAGAAATCCCAAAGCAAGCATCTTTGAGAAACAAAATTCTGAGATATTATTTTAAAAAAAAAACTTTGTGGTCACTTTAGGCTTTGTTTGTGTTCAGGCTTTTAAAACAAATCATTTTGCAAATACTTTTTTTCATTTAATTTTTATATTTTTTGTTGTAGTAAATGTACATAACATATAACCTACCATTTTAACCATTTTAAGTGTACATTTTAGTAACTTTAAGGACATTCACATTGTTGTACAACCCTTACCACCATCCATCTCCAGAACTTTTTCATCATCATAAACTGAAACTCTGTCCACTAAACAGTAAATCCACATTACCTACTGCCCCAACCCCTGGGACTATTGTTCTGCATTGTTTCTTTCTTAATTTGACTCTACTGCGTACTGTGTATAAGTGGGATGCTGCAATATTTGTCCTCTGTGTCTGCCTTGCTTCTTTCAGCATAATGTCTTCCAGAGTCATCCATGTTGTAGCATGTGTCAGAATTTCTTTCCTCTATAAAGCTGAATAAATATTCCATTGTATGTATATCAGATCCCCCTTGAACTAATTTTAATGACTCCTACATGTCTTTTTGTAATCCTCTCCCTTAATTAACTACTTGATCTTTTGAGTTGTTTCCCAGAAATAATGGATGTTCTGCAAGAAAAAGTATTTGAGATTCTGAAGCAAGACATCTGTCATAGTAAAAAGTCCTCTGTCCATTGTCTAGACTCTGAATCAATAATTGGATCTTTGTGCGAGAAGCAACTAGATCTAGACTGAAACCCTCTTGTGGTTTAGACGACATATATAGCACATTTTGTTTATCCATTCATCCATTGATGGACATATGGTTTGTTTCCACCTTTTGACTATCATGGGTAATGCTGCTATGACCATTGATATACAAATTTTGTTTGAGTTCCTGCTCAATGCCATTTTAATCATCTTCTGGATTAGATATCCCATTCCTCACTGATCATTATTCGTATCCCTTTGCATCTAACTTGACTGGACAGCTGGTTAAATAGTTGTAGTATATTGATTTTTAATATAATTATATCTTAGTTTCAAAAATTGAAATAAGTGAAACATTGAAATTAGATTAAAAAATTAATTGTGGCAGTTCCCATGGACTTTGAGGAATAAATGAAAGCTACAGACACTCTACCCTTTAACAAATATACACACACCAAAATCTATAAACAATTAAAAGAATTCATGGAATTTCTTCCATTTTATCACAGGTTTAGGAATATAGAGTTTCTTTTAATAGTCCCTCATCACAGATGTGTCTGAAGCTTTGAAACAACATTTTCATTGTTCACTTCATCATTAGAGCTTCAGTTAAGATCTGCAAACAAAGAAAAGACATGATTGGGTTATTGCTGACAGATGCCCAATTTGGTGTATTGAAACATTTGAATGATTTATTACCTCCTTGTTTGGGTATGCTTTCCTATCCTTTTTATTTATTTATGACTTTAAAAAATAAATAACATTAGAAGCACTGAAGAAGCAAAAGTTTCTGAAACTCACATGTATTACCACTTCAACCAATATCGGGAAGCACGAGTGGATTATTGGTAATGGCTCTCAGAATGGGAAGGAGTGTAACAGAAAAAGCCTAGAGTGCTTTGAACAGACTGTTAGTGGATATGTGCTGAGAACTCTGCTAGTGATGACTCAAGAGGAAGAAAGGAACATGGTAGAGAAAATCTATATTGTCTTAGAGGCTACGTAAATCACCGTAAGCACATTTTGGTGGAAATATAGATGTTGAAATCTTCTTGCTGTGTGTAGTAGAAAGAGAGGAAATAGAGCAAGTGAGAATAGAACTATTAGGCAACATGGAACTAGGACTTCATGTTTTGGGAAATTCTCAGCATATTAGGATTATAAAAGATCCTAATATTAGAGGTATCAACGTCAGGAAACCAGTGTATTCTTTTCTGTTGTAAGGATAGCCAATTGTATGGCTGGACAAGCTTTTCATAATCTCTCTGAAGGATTAAAAGGTGAGAGTACTGAGTCACACAGAGGCTCATTGAAGAGATTAGTGTGAGGCAGGTTCACTGTGTACTGGTTATGAACTCGTTTGAGTTTGGCAAGACAGAACACACTCTATACAAGTTACATGAGGTGGATTCTTACTTTTAATAGGCAGCAAGGGACAATGGAAGCCCAGGGTTCATTGCCAGCTGGTCTCCCAAGGCTCAAAAAGCTGCCTGGGTCAAATGGAGTCTCAAGTGTGCATGCCACACGTGTACTGCGGATGAAGGCCTGTGAAAAGCAGCCTACCCTGGGTTTATACTCTGGGGAAACCTGAAACACTAGGCTAAAGATGGAAAAACAACCTGTTTCTAGTGGGAATTGGAACAGAGCATGGGCTATTCAAGCCAGTTTCTTCCTATCTCAAGATGTTGCATTCCCAGCACATTCTACAGTTATTCTTGAGAACTGTAAGTGAGAAAACGGACCGAAGAACAGGGTCAGACTTAGGCCACCCAGTGACTTATCCTGCAATTAGGTGTATGGTTTATGGATCCTTTCTCCCATAGTGGCAGAAGCCATAAATAAAATGAAATAATCTAGAAAGTTCTGTGCAAGAGCCTCTATCCAGTGAAGTGAACTTTCATGACAAACACAGGAGATCCCCAATGTACCTGAGAATTTTATGCCAGCAAAAACACTGCCAATTTGGATTGAAAAGAACAGAGAGAGAGGGTGTCAGGGAAGAAAACTGTTGGACTTCCAAAATACTAAGAGGCGGATATAGATTGATAAACTCTTCAGCTGCAAACACATGCTAGCCTTCCTGGAAAAGGAGGATAACTCTGAGGGTGAAGCTGTGTGTACAGAGGGAAGAGCTTCAAGCCCAGAGGGCTGGACTGGAGACCAGAGGATTATTCCTTGTCCTTAAAACTTAATTTTCTTTGCCCAGTTGGTGTCAAAATATCTTAGGACTGGTGACTCATTTTTTTCCTTTCTATTGTGTCCCTATCTAAATACTAATGTCTATCACTAGTATCCTATGCCTTTTCCACTATTGGTTTTGGGGAGCAGATAACTATTTTCTTGCTTTCATAGATCCACAGAAGAGATCAATTTTGCTCCTGGATAGATCCCACCCACACTCTAATCCATACCTGATTTAAATTATTCAGGTGATATGATTTGAGACTTTGAGGTGACAAGACTTAGATGAGATTTTGCACTCTGAATTGTTTTAATCACTTGATAGTTTGGGGGATGTTGGGATGGGATAAATGCATTGTCAATCCAAGTGCAATGTTTGGTGTCCAGAGAGCAGACTGTGGTAGGCACATAATGTCCCTGCAAAGATAGTCATGTCCTAATCCATGGAACCTATGAATATGCTATTTTACATGGCAAAAGCAGCTTTGGAGATATGAGTAATATAAGGCCTTTGAAATGGAAAGATTATCCTGGATTATCCCAGTGGGTCCATTGTAGTTTAGCAGTTCTTATAAGGAAAAAAAGGATTGGCTGGGCATGTCGACTCACACCTGTAGTCCCAGCACTTTGGAAAGGTGGGAGGATTGCTTGATGCCAGTAGTTGAAGAACAGCTTAAGCAACAAAGCATGACCTCATCTCTACAAAAAAATTGAAAAATTACCTGGGCTTGATGTGTGCCTTTAGTACAAAGTACTCTGGCAGCCTGAGGCAGGAGGATGCTTGAGCCCAGGAATTTGAGGTTGTAGTGAGCTGTGACGATGTCACTGCACTGTAGCCCCTGGCAACAGAGGAAGACTCTGTCTCAAAGGTGGAAACGAAGAAGAAGAAGAAGAGGAGGAAGAGAAGGAGGAGGAGGACGAGGAGGAAAAAAGAAGAAGGTAGGAGAGTCATAAAAGAAATAAATTAGAGTTTTAAGATTGCCCACTGGAATGGTTAGGTGTGCAGACAGCCTTTAGCAGCTGATAAAGCAAGAAAATGGATTGCCTCCTAGAGCCTTCAGCCCTTTCCACATGCAATTTTCTTCTAATGAGACTCAGTTTGGAGACTTCTGACCTCCAGCATTGTAAGATAATACATTTTGGTTGTGAAGCCACTAAGTTTGTAGTCATTTGTTATAGCAGCAATAGGAACCGAATACAGCCATGTTAGGTGGTCAAGCAGACTCTATGAGGCATAAGAGAAGGTTGGAAAAGGCTTTATATTGAAGGTGTCCCCGGGGGCACTAAGGGAAGAGCCTATTTTATTATAATTTGTATAGATTCCAGAGCCTTTTGTTATAGGGGCCGTATTGCAAATGGGCTGATTATTAAGTAATAAGCATGAATGCGCTTATGTAAAACTAATACATGAGGAATATGTTCTCTTTAGAATGCAAAAAGCCCTAAATGATCTTGGGCTTGTAACACTGTGCGTCCAGAGAAGCTCCACAGTTGTTTGTAAGATAGTGCCAAGCTTTTTTGAGCTCCTCTGTGAATGTTTTTACGTCTTGAATAAGTGTGTCAAATGAATCTCCACAGAGAAGGACATCTTTAGTGTAAGGTCATATCCGTACTCCAAGAGAAAGCTGAATGCAGGATCTCACTAGCAAAGACTGGGCAATAGGGCTGTTGAGGTACTCCATGGGCTGCCCATTACAGGTGTGTTGTGCTCATTCCTAGGGGAAGGTAGGCTGTGGCTGAGAGCCTTTTGAAATAGGCTCAGGAGAGAACATAATAGCCAAATCTATGAGTGCAAAGTATCTGCCAGTAACTACTTGAATACAGTCTACAACTCCCATTAGATTGGGTATTGAGGCTTAAATATGTGAAACTGTGTGTGCTTTAATCTAGCCCCAACCCCTATACAAAATTTTACTTGGATGTCATCTGCTGAAAGCACATGTGAATTAAGACGGCATGAAAGGTTTATTACTTATAAAATGAGACTTTTTTGGAAAAGCAGGACAAGCTTCCAAGTGAATCTGAAAAAATGGCTTTACAGAGCAGGAAGGGATGACTGGCTTGAGTTTTTATTGTGTGAAGGGATTGGGATGGCATGAGGGTTCCCTGCCATTGGCTTGACTTGCATGGTTTGAAACTCCTACCAGGCTAAGGGAGGGAGCGTGTGTTGTGTGGGGTTTCTTACCAGTTTGCCCAGATAAAGCACAAAGGGGAACAGGAAGATGTGGCTTGAAGACTGTCCAGGGTCCAACATCCAAAATGAAGTCAGATTTTTTATTACACGCAGGTAATGGGGAAGGATCCAAGCTGATAAGTAGTGATGCAGGAGACTGGTATTTTAATTACACCTGTTAGTACTTTTCCATCGAATTAAAAATTATTTTTATATATCACTTTAAATAATAAAAATCAACTTTTTTTCTAAAACAGAAAGAGCAGAGGCTCTGGAATCAAACAGACCTATACTGTATTTAAATCCAAACTCTCACTTCCTATGTGTGTAATTTTGACAGATTATCTTAAACTAAATTAGCCTTTGTTTTCTTTCTTTCTTTTTTTTTTTTAGACATTTTGGTTACAGTGTGTTTCTTTGCCTCTCCCTAAAAAGGGATAGAGGTAATCCTTTCCCCCCTACAATGCTCATCACATCCTTAAGATGTGAGTCTCCTCCCCTCAGATCCCTGTTGAACACTACAATTATTTGAACACCATAGTTTTAGGCTGTCAGTACCAATTTGATGGCGAGTAGATGTGTAGCCCATTTTCCAGGTCTTGTGTCGTCTCGCTTTGAATTACAGGCTTAAGCTTAATCCACGATAGCATATACAGTGCTAGTTCACTATCGTTTCTTAGGATTGAGTAATATTCCATTGTGAGTATATACCACATTTTTGTTATCCATTCATGAATTGACGGGCACTTGGGTAGTTTCCATGTCCGTGCAATAGTGAATTGTGCTGCTATAAACATTCGGGTGCAGATGTCTTTATAATAGAGTAACTTGAATTCTTTTGGATAGATGCCCAACAATGCAATTGCTGGGTCGAATGGTATTTCTATTTTTAGTTGTTTGAGGAATCTCCAAATTCTTTTCCACAAAGGTTGTACTAATTTGCAGTTCCACCAGCAGTGTAAGAGTGTTCCTGTCTCTCTGCATCCTCGCCAGCATTTGTTGTTTTGGGATTTCTTGATATAGGCCATTCTCACTGGGGTTAGGTGGTATCTCATTGTGGTTTTGATTTGCATTTCTCTAATGATCAGAGATGCTGAACATTTTTTTTATATGTTTGCATGCCATTATTCTGTCTTCTTTGGAGAAGTTTCTGTTCCTTTCCATTGCCCATTTCTTGATGGGGTTGTTTGATTTTTTCTTGTTTATTCTTTTAAGTTCTAGATAGATTCTTGTTATTAGTCCTTTATCGGAAGTGTAGAGAGCAAATATTTTCTCTCATTCTGTGGGTTGTCTATTTGCTCTAATGTAGCCTTTGTTTTCTTACCTATAAAGTGAGACAAATAGCTGAACCTTTAAAGAAAGCTTTAAATGGAACTTGCCATAACTTTAAATTGAAAAAACAATCAGCAATAATTGCAAGGGTCTCAATAAATGTCATCAGTATATAAAACTGAATGAATGAGAAAGAAACAAAAGATAAATGCATTTCAGAAAGCAAACAATCAAATAAATATAAAATCATCGGAATAAAATTTTTGATATTATTGTGCTAATGTTACCATGTTGTGGGCATAGTTCTTTTTTTTAACCCATTGCTATTCTCTTAGATTTTAAAGAGGAGGAAAAATCATACCAAGTTATGAGTTGGTTTCTGCCTGAAGATCATCAAAAAGAACTTAACAAGCGTTTCAATTTCTTTATAGAAGAAGCTTTCAATGGCAGGTAGTTTTTTATTCCTTGAACCAGAGAGTCACTATTTTAATCATACAAATGAATGGATGGATGCATGGAAATCTGGAATGAAGAAAAGAGAAATGGATGGATGGATAGATGGATGGAGGCATAGAAGGGCAGCTAGATGATAGGTGGGTGGATAGATGATAGGTTGGTAGATTTGGTACAGTCTCTGGAAATTCTTCCTTACTCTGTGCTGTCCTCATGCTCCGAGCATGAATATATTTCTGTACAAAGTGAAAGGTTGTTCCTTCAGGGGCTTCTTTCCTACATGTCACCTACAAACTTTGCCTATAATTTCCCCAACACAGAGACAAGGATATGTCCCCTATCTTCTCATCATCAATGGGGATATCAGAGCCACTTGTTTCCTCTTCTTTTCCTCCCTTCTTCTCATACATGTTTAAAAATAAAGGGAAGATTTATGAATATTGCTTCTTCAGAAGTCAAAGATTTGGCCACGTCAAGGTCTTTTATAAAGCAACCAACCTGGTACAAGATAAGACATGAAACTGACTACTTTTGCTTCATCTAGAATGGAAAGGAACAGATAATATTTGAATCTTAGAAATAAAAGAGGAAAGAGAGAAATCCATGCCTATCTTGGTTAATTACAGTGGCCATACCGCTCTTCTTTCTTTGCAAATTATAATCAGTAGTCAAGGTGATGCTCAAATCTGAATTTTTCCATAAAGCCTTTTTCTTCACTCAGACTGGGAGACCACATTCCCTCCTCTATAGGTCATATCTAACCCACCCATTTGACACTTAGCCTATATCATCTTGTACAGTGAGTTATAGATTTTAATGAGTTTTATGAGTTATAGATTTTATGAGTTTTATGAGTTATAGATTTTTATGACTTGTCTCTTCTCCCCCAGTTTATTATTTTTAAGGACAAATATGAGAAATAATGCATTCATACCATTTTTAAATTTTCTAAGTAATTTTTAAATATAATTAACAAGCTATATTCTAAAAATTGTTATGCATTACTGAGATTGTCCAAAATATCTGGCAATCATTCCTTTGTTATGAAAATCTTTAAAAACGCACAAACGAAGATGATTTCAGGCAACAGTTTCATGTGGCTTGAAGCTGTCCTTAAGGTTAAGCAGGGATCAGCATATACCTTATAAGTTCTCAGCCTCAGGGAAATCCCTAACTGGAGGGCAATGGCGCAGTGGTGTACAGATTACAGTTGTGCCAGGGCATTGGTTCTCTTAGTACTTGAAGCAGCCAACAGGCCTCTCATATCTAGAGCCCTGGCACCTATGAGCTCTTGCGTGGGCATCCTCATTGATTTCCTTAGCATGCTGGAATACAGGATCATATCCTTTGAAGAAAACACAGGGAAAACATTGCAAGAAGAAAGGTCCTTGGAATAGTAGCATAGACAAAGCCTTAATTAAATGTCAGTACAGCTTTGGCATTTTCTTCTCTGACTACTCCAGCCTACATTGAAGTGGAAAGGCTAATCATGTGTTTCAAAACCAGGTTGTCTTTAGTTTTTGTTTTTTTCCATTGCTTAATTCCCAGACATAGAGAGATGAAATTTTCATTTTTGGCTGGGATTTGTGGTTCTAATATGAACAGTGTTTCTTGAGTGAGGCAATGTCTGATAGGCAAACACACAATGATAAAAAATTAGCATATATCTTCAATATTGATAAGGTCTATCATCAATTTACCTACAAGTCTAGGTGGGCAAACAAGAAAGTCACTCATAAAAAGTCAGTGGATGAAGGAGGGTTAAACAGAGTATGACAGAATTTATCAAGGAGACACAGAAGTGTGAGATCTGCTTCAGTCAGAGATGGCTCCATGATGATGGGTGGGATCTGGATCTGGGTGGAAAGAGGAGGGGGGAAGGGTGCCCTCTAGGGAGCAGAAACATTGGAACCACAATGACCATGGCAGAGTGTGTTTGTGGAAAACTGGTTGAATGTGTGTGCTACTGCTAGTTATGCTCTTGGTTCTCTAATATATTGTCTGTGTATCTCAAGTTTCTTTAATGTATTGTGAATTCAACACCTCCCATGAATATTTATCATTTATTTTCTTTCTTACAGAGGAATATATGAAAACTTTTTAAAGTTCATAGAGCAATTTGGATTTCAGTGCAGTCATTTGCTAAGCAGAAGGGATATCATGGATTACTTAAAGAATGAGAACTTCAACCTGGTGATAGTCGATGGTTTTGACTACTGCCATTTCCTGATTGCTGAGAAGCTTGGCAAGCCATTTGTGTCTATTCTTACCACCTCATTTGCAAATGTGGACTTTGGGCTTCCAAGCCCCTTATCTTATGTTCCAGTATACAATTCCTTGTTAACTGACCACATGGACTTCTGGGGCCGAGTGAAGAACTTTCTGACTTTCTTTACTTTCTCCAGGAGGCAACGGCAAGTTCAGTCTATGTATGACAACACCATCAGGGAGCATTTCCCAGAAGGCTCGAGGCCAGTTCTGTCTCATCTCCTACTGAAAGCAGAGCTGTGGTTTGTTAACTCTGACTTTGCCTTTGACTTTGCCCGGCCCCTACTTCCCAACACCGTTTATGTTGGAGGCTTAATGGCCAAACCCATTAAACCAGTACCACAAGTAAGTACACCTTAGCACTAATTTGGATTTCATGCTAAGGCCTTCAGTACATGGTTGGTGCTGCCCTGTGCCAGCCAGATCCTGAGACTGAAGCAGAGCCAGGTGAGGGAGGTCCCTAGGGCCTGGTGTGTGAGGAGGATCTCACCTTCAGGGCTGTGATAATACAGTGCAGGGCCCTGAATGCTTCTGAGATTGAGGCCTGCTCCTGTGGGCTCCTCTGCCTGCTGTCCTGCCTCACCCTGATCCTGGGCTTGGTATGATAAGCACTTTATGACAGTTACTGTTTTCACTTGCATTTTGCATGACCATGTGTACAATAAATATGTAGTTAATGGCCATTGCATGCAATAATGTTCAGGAAAATAAATTACTTATTGACAATGCTGTGATACAGGTAGTAAGTGGGGCAGGACTGTGTGGGACTGACTGATAGCCACAATGGCAGGTGTCATACCCAGTATTCCATGCAACTGCAGGTGTCATCCCAGTCCTCTGCCTGTAGAGCCCTGGCTCCTGGGTCCACCTAGATCTTGTGATCTGATTTGTCTGAGGTTGGCCCAGGCTGCTATAATTTATACTTTGGTGGATTTGAATAAGCAGCTTGGACTTGGAACCCCTGCTGTAGAAGGTTCTAGAAGGCAAGACAGTAATAGAGGTTTGTGACGCCCCCATATAACTGGGTCCCTGGGCAGTGTGCGCTGCAAGATATGGGAGAGACAAAGACACCAACACAAAAAGTAAGGTGAAAGAGTGTGGGGAAGTTAGGGGACCATCAGCATTCCTGTGAGCCAGGTGGCACTGACTGAAATCTAGCCCCCTTTTTTATTCTCTTTTTCATGCTATAGATTACAAAGATTTCATGTGAAAAGCTCATGGGTTACAATGTGTAGAAGTTTCAAGTCTCTCCGAAAAGTCACAAGATGTCTTAGCTAATTATTCTTTTATCTATAGAAGCAGGAACACATAGTTCTTTACTAAGCATAACTACGCCTCAAGGTATGTGTAGATAGTATCTCTGAACCCAGAAGCTGTGGCTCATTCAATTGAGGAACAAAGAGATTAGTACTTCTTACTGGAAGGTTAGCTCCCCATTAATTGAGGCCTTCTACTGAGAAAGGGGAGAGAAGGAACTCAACCTGGTGTGTTTTAAGAATTGGAGCCTGGCATCCCTTCTCTCAGGCTGACATTTTGCAATCTTCCTCTATAGCCATGGGTGACTTTCATGTCAAGTGGCTCCGCAGGTATTTAGGCATAAGGCCCCTCAGGCTTTAAGGTGGGTTCTAGTTGCTGTACTCCCAGAGGGTTGGAATGCCCACCAACTAGGCAATTAACTTGTGCCCTTATCTCTGACTCCTGCTCAGGCAGCATTCCTTCACCTGCCCCCCTCCTAAGGCCTCAGAAATGGGGCCCCTAAGCCCTGGTGGTCTTATTCCCATAAGGACAGCTAAGATTAGTTGGTTGCCTGCTGCCTGTCAGCACTGGGTTGCCATTTTGCAGCAGTTGTCATGTACCACATCCTGCTCCCGTAGGTGTGATCCTCTGTAATTTTATAAATGAAGAAAGATGGAGGTGCAGGTGACATAGGTGACCTTCCCAGTACCATAAATTTGAGAGGCCCTGAGGCCCTGGACTTGGTCTTGGCCTTGAGGTTGCCAAATGTCCACCCCATGTCTCCTCACCTTGCATTGAGTGAGCAGGAGGAACTGGGGTGATCCAAGGGGAGACAGGAGCTTAAAGGAATGATGCTGGGAAGGAGGCCCCCATGCAGATAGAGCAGAGCCAATGTGAGGAGGTAGAGGTGGGATGGCCATGATGCTGGACTCCCTGGACACCCTGGGTAGTCTGGATGGATGGATTAATGCATGAGTAAAAGAAAGGGGGACTGAGTGGAGCTTTGGCTGTGGGGCAGGGGCACAGGGTGGGGCAGGCTTTGGCCATAGAGTAAAGGGAGCAAATTGTTGTGAGGAAATAATGGCAGTGAGGTTTGGAATATCTGTGAGACACACACGATTTTTTAAAAAACATTTTATTCTCTTCATTTTCAAATTTTATACAATGGTCTTAGGTTGATTTAGTTGTTATAGAAAGGGTGACAAGACTGTTTTAAAAAAAGTGGTCCTTTGAGATGGCTAATCAGACAGTGATGGGCTGTGTAGATCCAGTAGGGGCCCGACCACCTAATAGGATGAGGAGTTGGGAGCTTAGGGGAGCTGGAGAAGTGCAGAGAGAATCAGGGTCAAGAACATATCTGGAAATAAGAACTGACAAATCTGTGTTAAAGCCACAGTGAAGACATTAGACACTAACCTTCCTTAAGAACTGCCTGGGGACTTGAAGAGACAAGCTGCTCAGGTGTGCCATTGGGGCTGGGCATGGCTGTTTTGTACAATCCTTCCCATGTGGTTATCATTTGCAGTCCTGTGGGTGAGGCACTATGGTGGGGGATGAAATACGTATGAAGATCAGTGGCTGAGATTATCATGGAATTAGGATCCACTCTGTGTGGGTGGGGGGAGCCTTACCCCATTCTGCCTCCATTTCTGCTGATGACAGCGATGTTCTCCCAGCTTCTCCATTTCGGCCTCCAGAAGCCCAATCCTCATGCTGGGCACTGACCTCCAACTGGTGCTCTCCCAGACCACCACCTCTGGTCTGGCCTTTGACATCACTGAGATGACCCTGACTCCCTGAACATGGATTGGCATGGAGGAAGAGGAACAGCCCAGAAGCTGGGGTCAAGGTTTGAAAGAAGAGAGTTGTTCTCACCCACACAGGTGTCGACAGTGCAGGGGTGCTGAGCATTCCAGGGGCCACGATAACTGTTTCAGGACCGTGATGTCAAGGCACTGTTGAGAGCCACTGATAAAAGGGTGTGTCAGGGTATAGTGTGACTTGCATTCTGCTGCTTCCAAGGCTTTCCCGAGCAACTATGTTGTGTCCTTTGCTTGTTTATCTCTCTCCAGGACTTGGAGAATTTTATTGCCAGGTTTGGGAACTCTGGTTTTGTCCTTGTGGCTATGGGCTCCATGGTGAAGATCACTAGCTTCCAGGAAATTCTTAAGGAGATGAACAGTGCCTTTGCCCACCTCCGCCAAGGGGTGATATGGAAGTGTAAGCATTCTCACTGGCCCAAAGATGCCAACGTGTCCACAAATGTGAAACTCATGGACTGGCTTCCTCAGAGAGACCTCCTGGGTAAGGGCTGCCCAGGCCTGTTCCTCTCTTTCCATTGTCCTGTGCTTGGGCCTCTTCAGGGCTCTAGCTCCTAGCTGGACATTTGTCTCAGCCAGAGACGAGCTGCCCATGGGTAAAGGTAAGGCTCTAGGGGGAAGGAAGGAGCCGACAGCTGGAGGTCTTGAGGAATCAGCCTATTTTTCCTATGGGATCAGATGCCAGGACGGCCAACTTTCCTCCTTCTTTTCTATCCCTGGCTGATGTGTGCAGCTAGTAGTGATATTCCTGTCATGTCCCCTCAACCCTACTGTATTTAGTCTTGGACCAGGTCACCCCAAATATAAGATAACCTGTGAACTCTGAGAATATACTCTGAGAGAGGATGCTGCCACTCTGTTAGTGGCTTTGTGAGGAGTAGATCAGCCACATGTAGTTACACAAACACACACCCACACAGAGACACATCCTCTAAATCCAGAAAGGGTCTGAGCAACTCAACCTTCACAACATTGATGGCAATGATGACTTTAGGATGTGCCAACATAGCTTTGTGCCAAGCTTAGCAACTTCACAGCTCATGATTTGTTTTACCAAGTTGTCTGGTCTAGAGAGTTTCTTCATTGCAGCCGGTTTCTGAGCTCCTGATACTGCTTGTTAGAGACTCCCAGTACTCAGCCTTGAGTGGAGCAAACACTCATAACCAAGATATGGCTCAAAATACCTGAAACATTTAAGAAACATATTCCTGGCCCGAATTCTGCAAACTCATCTCTTTAACTCTTTAATATCTTTAATTCTATAACCCAGAATTCTCATTTCCAAGAAGAGGCAAGGAGATTCTGATACTGTTTGCAGCTGAGTTACTCTGGGTGAGACGGACTGTTCTTGATAACAATAATTTTAGTTAGCTCCAAATACTGCTGGGAGGCAGGAACAGGACCTGGAAATACCTCAGCTTTCAAGGGTCTTGTCACATGATGGAGACTACCGTACCAGTCCAGCAACACATGGATTGTGATGGCAAAGAATGGATCAGGAGTTAAAGAGAAAGAAATTAGTTGTCAGTGGATAACAAAGAGCTCAGGACAGACAGACTGAGAAGATAGAGACACAGAGAGAAACACAAGAAAGGGAACAGAGATGAGAGAAGCAAAGAGAGCACAGAAAGGACAGGGAGAAGGAAGGATGGATGGATGAAGGGGGGACATGTGCCTTGTGTAGCCCTCTTCTCTATAGAACTCCCTGGGTTCTCAGTCTTACCTGGGCTTGGAGAAAGCTCTATACACAGCATGGCTTGGAATCTAGCACCTTGGAACTGCGTCCCTGGATGTGCCCTAAGCTACATCATTCTATACAATGGCTCCAACACACCTCTATGTCTCCTTGGCCTTTTCTCATGCCTTCCCTGCTCGACCTGGTTTTCTAAAACTATCATCCTCAATATTGTACCCTTTTCTCCTTTGCAACAGCTCACCCCAGCGTCCGTCTGTTGGTCACCCATGGTGGGCAGAACAGCATCATGGAGGCCATCCAGCATGGGGTGCCCATGGTGGGCATCCCTGTTTTTGGAGACCAGCCAGAAAACATGGTCCGAGTAGAAGCCAAAAAGTTTGGTGTCTCTATTAATTTAAAGGAGCTGAAGGCAGAGACATTGGCTCTTAAGATGAAGCAAGTCATAGAAAACAAGAGGTATGCTGCTGTTGGGAGGGTGCTCCCTTTGGGTGAGTGAGGCATGAATACTAAGGGCACTGAGTTGTCCTGTGTTTCAATGCAAACTGTATTTCCCAGGACATGGGATAATGTGTGTGTAATGCTAAGAGCTGACCTGTGTCCTCTGAGAGCAAGACTAGAGCAATTTATGTTAGATGCCAAGAATAATTTTCTACCTTTTGTGTTTGGGGCACCCAAACTACATACACAGGGGCTCTTTGAGAATTCTTGTGTTTGCAGTTCTTCTAGTGGAATTCCAGCTGGCACAGGATGTTGCCTTTCTGTTCTCCAAATACTCCACAGTCTTTCCCTCGTGGGTTTTTGTTCATGCTGCTCTCTAACACTCCTTCCCTGCTCTTCTTAGAGAGGCCCCTTCATGACATTCAGCTTATTCCCTAACTCATTTGTTCATAGATTTCATGCCAGAAAGTCCTAGTTGGCCTCTTTTCTGCCCACCCCAACTATATTATTTCCTCCTTAACACTTCGTAGGGGCTGTAGTTACCTGGTTTATTTATGTTTTACTTACTATCTGTCCCCCCACACTAGAGAGAAGAGAATATTGATCTTCATGAATATAGCAGTATGTTCTCTTGTTTTCCACCATGTTCCCAGTGCCTGTCTGTCACAAAGTAATGAAGTTTCACCTAATGAGTTTTGGTCAAGTGAGCTATAGCGTGGTCCCAGTGACCTCTGGGTAACTAAATGCTCATCCAACACAATGACATTATTTCAAGAGATAAATATACATTGTCTTTCTTATAACTAAGTGGGGCTTAGTAACTAATTAAACTTTAAAGGGCATAACCGTCAAAGCTTAGAAGACATTGAAGCACCTTCAGTTCTATGACTGGTAAGGAACCGCGTAGCTCATGGTTCTTAGTCCTAGAACAGTTGTTAAGTTGTAGGTGTCAGATAACCCCAGAGTAGTTGTAATATTTGCAGTGTCTTGTGTTGTGGATATTCATGTACTGAAGTAGAGGTTTGTAGCTTCCATTGGATTTTTGAAGTCTTAGACCCTAAATGACCATGATCCACTGGCCTTTGGGAATGAGTCATTCTGGGCTGGGATGGTCCCCAGACACTCTACATCCCCAGGGCCGGCTTGATAATTTGTGGGACCTGGTGTAAAATGAAAATGTAAGGGTTCTTGTTGTAAAGTTTAAGAATTTCAAGACAGTGACAACAGAGAATTCAATCAAGCACTGGACAGTACTAATAAGCTTGTGGTGCAAATTTCCAGACAGCAGTCCAGGAAGTCAGCCCTGGGCAATATAATCCTTCAATGGTGTAGGAACTCACGTCAGTCATGGTGCAGTCATTGTCCTTGGCCTGGCAGTCCCCAGAGTGACATTTTTCACCCAGTTTAGACACTGGCACAAAATAGGTGCTCCATGTATTTGAGGGCTGTCCAGAAAGTAACCAGCTATAATTTTCATAATTTTTCATATTACATGGTGGGATATTTTCTGGACAGCCCTTGTATATATATAATAATTACATCATATAATTTTCCTATAAGCTCTCTTGGAGTAGGGACTAGTTCTTACAGACTGACTCTCCTTTATATAGTTTGACACTTTCAGCATTAAGCATGGATTTTTGCATATAGGTATCATTTTTGAACTTTTCAAGGGGACCCAGCTAGACTATTGGGAATCAGGCCAACAAGTTGACCTTGAAATGCCATCTTTAGGGCATCAAATAGAAAAGGATCACACATTTCAATGCTGTGAGGTCACATCAGTAACCGCCCTGCCCCATCTCTGCCCACAGGTACAAGTCTGCAGCAGTGGCTGCCAGTGTCATCAGACGCTCCCACCCCGTGACCCCCGCCCAGCGGTTGGTGGGCTGGATTGACCACATCCTGCAGACAGGAGGCGCTGTGCACCTCAAGCCCTATGCCTTCCAGCAGCCCTGGCATGAGCAGTACCTGCTGGATGTCTTCGTGTTCCTGCTGGGGCTCACTCTGGGCGCCGTGTGGCTTTGTAGGAGGCTACTGGGGGTGGTGTCCAGGTGGCTGTGTGGGGCCAGGAAGCTGAAGGAGACTTGAAGCCAAGGACAGCACAGAGAGGGCTGTGTGTTGTCACAGACCAGTGGGTACTTAGCCTTGAAGCAGTATAAAAAGGGCGAAACCCACCTTCTCTAGTGTTGTGTAGCAATGTGATTTCTAAATAGATTCTCTTTTTAGTCAGTATGGTTCTGAGGTCCTCTGTGTAAAAGATTTTCTACTAATGAGTAGGAGATATGTATCCACATCAAAATGTCCCCACACGTGTATGAGAATGGGGACTTCAGACTTACTAATAG
Source organism: Mirza zaza (assembly GCA_008750895.1). Classification (NCBI taxonomy): domain Eukaryota; kingdom Metazoa; phylum Chordata; class Mammalia; order Primates; family Cheirogaleidae; genus Mirza; species Mirza zaza. Next base: position 91,215 of record VSMD01057412.1, on the reverse strand, counting down.
GTGTTAGATTTCACCTGAGAATTCATGCATGGTGTTCTTTTATTAAGCCCACCCCATCTTTGGTAACTTTCCTCCCTTTTGGCTGGCATTAAGGTTTAGAAACTACTAATGTAGGTGTCAGAATGGAGGAAACGGGGGACTTTCCCCTTCTGGGACTGCCACATTTTCAGAATGTAATTAGGTGACATATGCACTATAAAGATTCATGAGAAGAGGAAATGACAACAAATACCAGATTATAACAGAGCTATCTGCTGAACTCCTTTTACAAGCCTTTGTGTTGAGCTGGTGCATCTGGAAAAATAGTATGTGTGAAGCAGGTTCACTGTATACTGGTTAACAGTTTGAGTCCAGTGAGACAGACTCCTCCACACACAAGTTAGGTTAAATGGGCAATGACTTACAGGTAGTCAGCAAGGGACTTTAGATGCTCACATTCATTGCCAGTTGGCCACCCCAATGTGCCTGGCTGCCAGGGCTGGTTGGAATCTCATCTGCCTGTTGCCCGCTTCTCAGCTGAGGGACCTAGGGAAGTAGCACACCACAGGTTTATACCCTGGGGGATAACATCACTCACTGCGTAAAAGAGTTAAAGGATATCCTGTTCTGGCAGTACTGGGACATAGCTGGGCTGTTCCAGCCAGTTCCTTGCTATATTGTATGTTGTATATCCAGCACATTCTACAGTTATTCTTGAGATCTGCTAGCCATTGCCAGAATACATTTCACCAGGCCCAAGAGGACCACTATCACCAGCAGGATGGTCATGCCTTCCTGGGGCAGTGTTCCTGGAGCATTGAGGAGTGTCTGCTAGTCTACCGAGGCTGTGATAGTAGAGGAAGCAATATTTGTCATGGTCAGGGACAGATTTGTCATTATTTTTCTATGAACACCAACTCCTGTGAATGGTATCAAAGATCTTGTAAAGGCACAAACCTAGAGGCAGTTACACCTCCTTAGTAAGCCTGGTGTGCAGCCTTAGGCTTCTGGCCCAGTGGTGCTCTCATTCCCAGGGGCGTCATCTAGAGGTACCTCCAGCACCCCAATGTGCAGGGACCCCACCATCTGCCAGCTTTCTATCCCACCAACATGCAGGATCCCACACTGTGCACCTGGTTTTTGGGTCACTCCCAGGATGCCTGTAGATTAAGATGTAGCCCTTGGGTGTACACAGCACCCCCTCCCCATTTTGTCATTTGTTGGCCTACTCACGGGTATGGAGACACAGCCATTCACCAGCTAAGTTACAGTTGCATGAACTCAGCTTTCCCCATATAATATTGTTCATAAAGCCCCTACAGAGAGGGCTAACATTAGTACGGTCCTTATGTTTGTCATTGCCACTGGGACACTTCTTATTCATGGAAAGCAGTGGGTCAAAGTACCAGCCATCCAAGGTTTTGGTAGTTGTGGTCATTATTACATTTTGCCATCTTAGGCCAGTTAACAGGGCAACTCTCGCTTCCTTTCCTGAGATGGGTGCCAGATCCTCACTTGGTAAGCCAGGGCTTGGGCTCTGCTGGTGTGCACTGTGGTGCTGGCAATGCTGGTGTAGTCTACCACTAGCGGATGAAGGGTCACTGTGGTCTGTGAGAGAACAAGGTCTGGGGTGGCAGATCCAACACCTCATCAGGTTACCCATGGGGGTCCCAGCTTGGGAGAATCTAAACAAGGTGTTGTGTATCCAGGCCTCTGCTACCATGTCCTCATGGAGAAAGCAGATTGACAGGTGAGTGCCCCAGCACCCACTCCCCTGGAGTCTCTAGTGCTCCTTACCCACCAGATAGGGGCGGGGCTAAGTTGGGGTAGCACCCAGTCCAGAGGATACTACCTCTGTGGGCACCCATTTCCCTTGTTGCTTGACTCAGACCTTTCAACCTCCGTCTTCCAGTCCAAGAAGGGGGGAAAATCCTGTAAAACCTCGATATGTCTGAAAATGTCAGTCACCTGACTAGAAGGATCAGATGTCCCTGGTGCCAACAGAGGGACATTAGCACCTTGGTATTCCTTGGTCACATTCACTACCCCTGTGGGATCCCATGGTGGGGAGGCAGCTGGGGAAAGCATCACCTCCAGATTAGATTTAGAGGGCCCTGTCTGGGCTAGTATGGAGGCCTGGTCCACAAATCACCCCCAGGAAGTGCACTTTAATGGGAAAAAAGAAGAAGAATGGTTGAAGATAGTGAGATTGGGATTTTGCAGGTGCAGCCTAATTGGATAGCTGCTTGGTCCACCACTGCCCCCACCAAGCTCAGTGTTCTCAACATGGGCTGCAGTTCTGCCTTTCCCTTGCACTGGTGGGCAGTGTCTAGTGTCCACACTGCCCCAGTCAGACAGGTGACCACCCCACTAGCAGGCCATCTTGATGTCCTGTCTTCAGTTGCTGTATGAGTCAGCTGTTCCGTTGTTTGGTGGCTCCACTGGGCTGAGGATGACAGAGTGCATGGAAAGCCCATTGTATTCCGTGAGAGCACATTGTTGTATTGCTTGGGCAGTGAAAGATGTTCCTTGGTCAGAGTGAAGTCCTGTGGGGTATCCAAAAAAATGACATAAATTCCTCTCAAGGGCGGCCATGGTCCCCCCAGAATCCACATAATTGACATATATTTGTCCTTTTTGGCAGCAAGCTGTTGCTGTAGTTCTTGTACCCACACAGAGGTCCTTTAATAGTCCTGTCACTCAGTTGTCATTTTCCTGACCTGAGGGCAAGGCTGTTGTAAAACAGCTCATAGGTGGAAAAATATGTATTAAGATATGGTGGTAGGGATGGCTGGCATGGCCATCACCACTGTGTGTGTTAGGCCCACTGGGCAGAACATCCATGCCCCGTTTCAGTCAAAAGATAGCCATCCACTGGCTGCATGGCAGCTGCAGCTCCATGACCCCAATCTATGAGTAGTTTCCCAGAGCCATCAGTAGACCATGTCACACTGTCAGCAGAAACATCTTGAGTCCTGGGCTCCAGGTATACACAGGAGGGGCCAGAGCATCTCCTACAGGTTGCTTGGTCCCTTCTGGTAAGCTAGCCATTTGTTCATGGAGCATATTGGTCTTTTGGGGCCCGGGTCACGGTCCTATCTTCCATATACCATTTTCATTTGATAACCAGGCTTTGTTGGGCCTGTCTATTGTTTTTGGTGTGGTTTTATTGGTGTTGTTTGTAAGCAACCAAGTGAGAATGGGCAGCTCAGGTCACAGTGTTACATGTGGCACTCTGGACATAAGATGTTCAGTTTCCACCAGTACCTAGGAGCTAGCAAAGTGTCACCATTCAAAAGAGGCATTTCTAGTGGCTGCCTCAGGCAACTTACACCTCCAAAATCCAAGAGGCTGGTGCTCTCCAGTGGCAGGTTTTTGTTTCCAGAGACTTTCTTTAGTGAGCATGGCAGGTGCAAACTCTTGTAATTCCATCAGGCTAGCAGGCTCCAACGTTTTTCCAAAGGCAGTGCCTGGGGCATGGCTTGTTGAATGGCTTCCAAGGCCTGTTTCCGACATGGACCCCATTCAAAGTTGGCAACTTTGTGGGTCACCTTGACTAAGGGAGACAAAAATATCCATACTTCCTCCAATTTCCAAAGACGCTCATGAGTTGTTGAGCCTCCTTTTCATTAGTGGGTGCAGCCAGGGCTGATGATTTTTGCCTGACTGTATCTGGGATACACTTTTGTCATCCCATCTAGGTGGCCTTGGCATTCAGCCTGCAATAGGAGGCTGAATTGTCAGTCTCCATGCCCTGAAGGCCTTTTTGACTAGCCAGATTGGGCCGTTACACTGTAATAGGATGTTTTGTGTCAAGCCCTGAATTAACAATGCAATGTGCAATTCTGCACTCGGTATGCAGCACGGCTTTTGTTGAATAACCCACGGGGGCTTGGGTAGCTTAGGTAATAGGCAGGAGTGGATAGTCCCCATTGTTATGGCTCAAATTCTTGGCTGTGAGAGACATAACCTCTCAGGCAGCAGATATGTTCTGTGCCGCAGCAGCCAAAATGTCTGTGTCTATGAAGCGCTCAGTGGTGGGAACCACAGTCACTGGCACCCAAAGTGGTGCAAAGGGTCCAATCTGCAAGTACATAAGCACCTTGGGTCACCGACTTTGTCCCCAAACTTCCTTATGTCATTAGTTTTATTTTTTTCCACTTCCCTCTTTTTATCTTGACAGCAGTATGGGGCCATTGGTCTTGGGTGGGACCCAGAGACCTTAACCTTATCCTTAACTGCACCATTCAGCCAGAGACATTTGAGTCTGCAATATCCCTGATAACTTAAATAATCAGTGGCTGAAACCAAGAGTCACGCTCAATTGAGGTTCATTAAGCCAAAGTCTAGGGACACGCCCCTGAAATGCACAGACCACAGAAGTATCCATGGCCTGGGCTCCCACGGAAGGATTTAGGAACAAGATATTTAAGGGAGAGGGCACACAGAAAAGAGGAAGGACTGGGAGGGCAGGCAGTGAGGCAAATATATTATTAATAGTTACATTCTTGTGAGGTTCTAACTACTGCTCAGTAAATCTACAGTTTACCTAGGATAAAGAGAACATTCCAAAGGGATTAGAGGGACAGAAATAAATTATGTAGTGTTCTCAGAGTAGGCAGAGGACTGACTGAGCTCACCTGTCCCAGGTCTGTGTCTGTGCAGACAAGCTTGCCCTTGACATCAGTGTGGAACTTAACAGAACTCAGGATAGAGGATTTGTTTTAATTGTAGCTCTAAGGTCATAATCAGCATGTGCTTGTTTTATACCCCAAAACGTTTAGGGCTAACAAGGCAATTCCCTCTAAGCAACCTGAGAGCAAAGCCATCCAGAGTGGCAAGGACCCTTGTTGCTGTGAGAACCTGGCTTGCGCATAAAGTCATGACTCGGGGCCTGGAAATCACAGCCCTTGGTTTGGGGAGAGGACGGCAGTGCTGCGTGATTCAGTGCCCAGGCTTGGTCTCCCTTTTGGCTTAATGAGTTTTGGGGGCCCTAAGGTTTTATTTTTCCTTTACATCCCTTTAACAAACAAACATACCAGCCAGGCTGCATGAGACTTCCCAAGCCTTTCTCCATACCTGTCCTTTGGATTGTAACAGAGGCAAAGTTCTGAAGAAAAAAGAAAAAAGAGATTTTCTGTCTCTCTAAAACTTCAGCCACTCTTTTTGGGAACTGCAGCCTGGCCTGCATCCCTGAGAAAAGTTAAGTCCTTTGCTCAAAGTGATAACTCCATCCCAGGCGTCACCAGTCCCCCAAGTAGGTGACTGGCAGAGTTCACAGGCTTTGTGTTTGTCAGCGATGGGACAATTAGAATAGTTAACCACAATAGGCTAGAAAGGAGAGGTCCTCCCTTCAAAAGCTCTGTATTTCTGCTTATGTTCAGGAAATTTGGAGTTTGAGACGAAGGTCTCAAAGGTCTACCCTGTTTCTTCTTTGCTGGCAAAGTAATAAAAATTCTCTTTCCTCCTCCCCAAACCACTTGTTCTCAAGTTCTTCTAATGCAGCCTCGAGGACAAGTGCCGAGTTTTTGGTAACAGGATGGTGAATCTCCCCTTCTGTGAAATCCCACATCTCTTGTGTCAGTTCTCTCTCAGAGAGACCAGGAGACATCTGAGCTCCTCTTTTCTGTTCCCTCTCAGGTGCCACAGGCTCCTGCTGAATACCTACTTCTTCAGCTTTCTGTCCCCAGTAATGAGCAATCACATAAGTGCTCCCAAACTGGAGGAGTGTGAGCTGCTCTCCCATTTCCCCATTTCTCTCTCTGTCTTAATTCATGCAGCCAGGACTTTTGTTCCATTTCTCACTCCTCCTTCCCCACAAGGCATACTGGTGCATGTCTAGCCCCTGCACCCTGAGGCAGACCTCTCCACCCTGAGTCAAGTCCTGGGGGATATCTCCCTCCTATTTTGACAATAAGCTAGGGTTCTGTCAGACCAAACCCTGCTTGTTGTACCAATTTTGTGAAGCAGGTTCACTGTGCACTGGTTACCAACTTATCTTTGTCTAGTGAGACAGGACTCCATGAGTTCCACGAAGGGAGTGTATTACTGATAGATAGGCAGGAAGGAAGCCTAGATTCATTGAGGACCAGTTACCTAGAGCTCAGGAAGGCTGACTAGCATTTATGGAGTCTCAACTTTACATGTTGCATTTGCACAGCAGATGAGGGTGTGGGAGTGAAACTTCTCCCTTCTCTCATAAGTTTGCTGAAAGACCAACTCACAATTAAGGCAGATAAATAAGATGAAGAGGTTTATTTATCATGTGCACAGGGATAATCACAGAGGGATTACCCAGTATCCCAATGGGATCCAGAAATTTTTATACACTCCTTTTAGAGAATAGTGGGAGATGAAGAATATAGGTAATTCTGTTTAGGGGCAATAAATGATTGCTAGGGAGGATGAATGGTGGGGGAAACAGATTGGCTTGTAAATTAACCTGAGAGGCAGGTATAATGTTTAACATGATTTGGGCCAGGTCTGGTTGTATTCTTGATTTTCTTTCCTGCAATGTAGTGAGATAACAAGGAAGAGAAGTGAAGCCCATTGTTCTTTTGATGGGTCCATCAGGTTATGGAGATAGAGAGGAAGCCCATTCCAAGGGCCTGCTAATCTCTAAGGGCCTTTAATTCAAAATACCAAGGAGTCATATTTTGGGGTAAAATGTCCTGAGCCCCTTCAAGGGACCCCAGAAAGCAGCTCCCCCAGGTTTTATACCTGAGAGCAGTATGACATGCTTGGCTAAAGCACTGAAGGACATCCTGTTCTGATGGGACTGGAACAGAGCCCCAGCTGTCCTGGCCAGTCCCTCCCCATTGTAAGATGCTCCATTTTCAATATATTATTCTACAGTTATTGATAACTACAAGCAAGAAATAAGAGGAGAACCAGGTCAGCCCAAGGCCACATTGAGAATGTTTCTACAATACAGAAGAGATAAAAGGACTGCAGATGGCCCAAGGATGAGTTAAAAGTATGCCCAAGCAGAGAAAATGTATATGATATATGAAAATTCTGAGAAAGAGTCCTAGTAAGTCAAAGCTTTGATGACAGGAAAGGGACAAAAAGCAGTAGGGACCCAAGGTAACAGTCTTGAGAAGGCTTCATTTCTGAGGGAGAAGAAGGTGAAAGGGAAGGGGGAGCTACTATTTGGACATTGGGTGGTAAAGGAAAAACAAGCAAAAGGAAGAAATCTGCAGTCCTGCAGATGAGAGACAAGTAGGAAATTGGACAATGCAAAGCCCTAACTCCATCACCAAACAACCAAAGCCATGCATTAAGGAGATCTGTCAAAGGAAAAGAAGCCAAACTCTGTAAAATAATTTAAAGAGGTTTATTCTGAGCCAAATTTCAGGACCATCTCTGGAGCCACACCCAAGAAGCCTTGAGTGAGTGGACTTGCGTGGTTGGGTACCAGTTTAGATTTATATATTTCAGGGAGACCGAAATTATACTTAAAATCATAAATCAATACATGGAAGTCGTATATTGGTTTGGCCCAAAAAGGGTGGGACATCTCAAAGGGGTGGGCTTCTTACAGGTTATAGGTGGGTGTAAAGACTCTGTGATTGGTAATATTTATAATTGGTTAAAGAAATGAAGCTTTGTCTAAAGGCTTGGAATGTTTTAAGTTAAGGATGTTTGTTAATCAGAGACAAGCCACCAGACAGATACCCAAACTCAAATGATTCGTTATGTAGTTATGTATGTTGAAGACCAGTAGGTTTGCCTTGCATAGTCTTAGGCCTCTTAACAATTTACAAAGGATATCTCCAAGAAGGGACGGGGGCATGATGAGGTATGTCTGCCCTCCCTTCTTATGGCTAGCAACTCAGTTTTAGGGTATCCCCTTGGCTAAGAGGGCATCCATTCAGTTAACAGATTGGGGGAGCCTTAACATTTTATTTTAGTTCACAGATTGTAGTTCACCATAGTCAACCCTATTGTATAGAGCATTCTTAAAATTGAGGGCAAAGCATCCATGGGAACTGCAACTGAAAGAATGAAAAAAGTATGTGTCAGTGTACGTGCCTGTATTTGTGTGTACATATGTGTGTGTGTTTTGTATTCTTTTATGAGGTGGTAAGTCAGGTGTAGCCACTAGAGGAGACAGAGGAGAAGCTCAGAAAAACAAAGTGTGTTATACTCACAGGTCCTGGTGATGGGAGGCACCATGCATGGCTACATGGGAAAGACACCAAGGTGGTCAGGAGGCAGAAGATAAGAGCCAGAGGAAAGTATGTGGCCAGAGACTTTATTGGAGTTTCCTAGGGAAAGGCAACACAAGGCAGGGTGAACAGTTTAGGATGGGTTAGTTTACATAATTTTGCTGGGCTTTGGGCTATAGGGGTGGTTGCTAGTTGTCTGATACCTGGCTCAGGGATGTTTAAGGCAGAGGCATATTGCCTCCTGAGGCATATGGGCCAGCTAGAAGAGGTATAGTTCTGGATTGGCTGGTTTGCATATCAAAGACATGCTTCCAGCCAGGCCCTTTGTTATCTCTAAGGATTGGTTAGCCCAGAGATGGGCAGTCTCTCCCCAGCCAGAAAGGAATTTTTAAGACATTAAAACTTCATAACATACAAAAAATTTTAAAAATATATAAAATACAGTGTGCATGTGTGTGTGTATGTGTGTATACGTTGAATGTTGGAATCTTATTAAGCTGTGTAGACTGGGCCTCCATATACTATATTTCATGGCATCACCATGTTATTGATCATTGTTATTGATCATTTTGAGAAATACCATGCTGTAGTGTGGCTTAAATTTGTATATACAACCACAATGAGTAAGATGTGCAACATTTGGGGGATGGACATGCTTGAAGCTCTTACTCGAGGGGGGAGGGGGGCATGGGCAATATATGTAACCTTAACACATGTACACCCATAATACGCTTAAAAAAATTTTGTATTGAACAGAAATGTCTGGCGACATTTAAGACTTCTATTGTGTAAGGACAACTGTTTTTTTATATTTTATAGGTTACTTTCTACTCTTGTTAAGACCTGAAATTTAAGGAAGCTTTCCCAGGGAGCCTCTTACTTATGCATTAGGATCAGAAGCGACCATTGAGATGGCCTCATATTCTTGAAAAATCAATGGCTGTCCCCAAGTTATGCATAGTGACATCAGAAGTTCTTAACTGGGCCATTATATTCAAAGAGTTTTAATAAAAATGAAACTAATCAATTTTATCAAATTTTCTTTGTTGACAGACAAGGTCACAGAAGGCAAGAGAACTTAAATATTTGCTTAAGGTCACATGGCAGATTAATAAAGAGTTGAGTGGATCTGGAACTTTAACCTTCTGGATTTCTCAATCTCAAATTGTTGCTGAGGGCTTTGATTTTTAAAAATAATCAACAAGTAAGCATCTACGATGAATAAAAGTCTAAGAAATTATAAAACTCTGAAGGTGAACCTCAGGCTTTGTTATTTTTCAGACAATTTTAAAGTACTTTTCATCACCTTCTAGATTGGGGTCAATATTGTTCATTGAATATCACTTATATACTTATCCCTTTGTACCTGCCTTGACTTAACAGCTGTAGTTATGATCATCTCATTTTGGTGGTTCTTACAGTTTTTGAAAACTGCTGAAAGCTCCGGACCTTCTACCTCTTTAACAAACCATGCCAACCAAAACCTACAAAGAGGGGATGCAAGTATCCCTTCAGTTTTTTGCTTGGTTTCATGTTTTATAGTCCTGAGTTTCTTCCAATATTCCCCTATCACTTGGACACTACTGAGATTTTGAAATGGAATATTCATTCTTCTCTTCTGTATTGGAATTTGAGTAGAAGTCTGAAAATAAGAAAAATACACAATTGAATTATTTTTGCTGGCCTGATATCTAACTCAGTGTATCAAAACATTTGAACTTGTTATTACCTACCTATTTGGATAACTTTCCTATTTTGATTATTTATTGTAACTTTAATAAATAAATGACTTCAGAGATACTGATGTAGCAAAGGCTTCTAATACTTAAATAAAGTATTGCTCCCACCCACAACTGAAATTACAAGTGAGAGAGAATTTAATTGTCTTAAATTCTGGATATTTTCCTTTCCATAAAACAGCCTACTTTGCCAATCTACAAGATGGACATTCCCCAAATAACAGGTCTTTATGATTTTGGGGACAGGCCAAAATCAGTGATCCTTAGGGGCTGGCTGCAAACAATCACATGGGTTCCTGACTACAGAAACCCTCCGACTAGAAAATCTTTCACCCCCTCTAGCAGGGTCAGTTCTGCCTTCGTTGGATGAGTGGGCGGGAAGGCAGATCAGCAGCTAATATGAGCAAGCCTATAAGCTGAATTTCAGACTTTTGATCAGACTACTGATCTGATCTCTTTCTCTATAAATGGTGATCATTTTAGTCCTGGGGGGTTAAATGTACAGTATCTTTGCCTATTGTCAAAAAGGGGAAGTTAGTTTCGTGTTGTTGAGACTTATGGAATTTAATAAAATAGAATCATCTTTCTTCTGAATATCAGATCCCATGGACAGAGAATCCAGATAACTAAAGCCTTAGATGATGGTCAAAATGGCACTGTATCCTGCTGGATGGAGAAGTTATATTTACATCTGCACTAAAAATGAAGAACTGAGTCAAAAAAGAGTAGGGGCTTAGAGAGATCAGGTTTTTTCTACCTGATCATTTCCGGTGGTCATTCGTGGCCTTGTACAGTTTCCTCACATGTATACATTGAACTGCTCTCAGCTGAGGACTCTAGTTCTAGAAATGTCTATCTGCGTAGCTTTCTATTCTCTCGCATTTTGCCTTGTAAATTCTGTCTGTGCTGTCCTTCCCCAAATCTGAACTCATTCTCCTCCACTCAGAGAGATGGCTGAGCTAGATTTGGGTGCCCCCTCCATAAGCTAAACCCTGGAAATTCTCTGCAGCCAATTTCAATGTCCTGCACTGTCTGGTATTCAATGCCTAAAACACATTTTGCATATATTTTGTCTGGCTTGTTTAGTTGTTTAAAGCAGAGTGGTAAATTTTGTTCTTGTCACTTCCTCATGGTCACAGATTGAAGTTCCTTACCTTCATTTTTTAAAAAAATACTTCATCAAATAAAATCTGGTATATAATAAAGTGCACACATGTTTAAAAGATACAATTTGATTTGTTTGGAGATATATATATACACACACACATACATATATATATATATCTGTGAGTCTATCAACATTGTCAGGATAAGGAATATACTCATAACGCCCAAATGATTTCTAGTGTCCTTCTTAATCCCTCCACCTGGCCTCCTCTTTTAGCCCCTAGTACTAGTTAATCACTGTATGTCACTGTTTGCTAGTTTGCATCTTCTAGAGTTTATATAAATGTGATCATAAGTTATGTTCTCTTTTATATTGGCTTGTTTTCCTCAGTATGATTATTGTGAGATTCATTCATTTTGTATATATGAATAATTTATTTGTATTTATTGTGTAATAGTACTCTATTGTAAGGATTACCACAGTGTACTTATCCAGCTGTCTGTTGAAGGACATTAGGGTTGTTTCCAGTTTGGGATTAGTACAAATAAATTTCCTGTGGATATTGCACATTACAAATAAATTTGATATGAATATTTATATATAAGTTTTTGTATAAACATTTACTTTCTTTTCTCTTGACAAAATAGCTAGGTGTACAGTGGCTGGGTCACATGGTAGGTGCACATTTAACTTTATAAGAAACTGCCAAACCATTTCCTGAAGTGGCTGTATTATTTTACATATCCACCAGAAGTAAATGAGGGTTTCAGGATGAAGCTTCTCAGATAAGGATAGAAGGATTTCTTCTATTAACAAAGAAAGTTCAGAAGAATTTAGAGGTTCAATGTCCTCTGCTTCACCAGGATCTGTCTATATGTTTCCATCCAATTGTCCAAATTTCCAAATCTCATTACTTCCCAGTCAATTCCTCAGTTTAGCAGAAGACACCTTGCCTGGTTGGGAATTCAATTTGCATTGTAATTCAGCCACACTCAGGATAAAATTCTGGATTTGCTTTTCTGAAACCTCAGCCTGGCAAGAGTAAGAAGTAAGTATATTCTTCAGAGAAGACATAGGAACTTTCAGATCATTTATGTGGAGCTTGAATTTGGAATTTGAAGCACTGAGCTCATCCTTTTCTTTCTTCACTCTGCCCAGCATAGTTAGGAGCAGCCAGTCATCCTCCCTATATTCACTGGTTTGACTAAAATATCCTAAGGTACCATGGCCATCCATAACCTTGCCCTTTATAAACACTGGACTTGGAATCCAGTAGTGATATTTTGTGTATTCTTTTGCTATACCACACCGTGGACTATCAGTGCTCTCTTTACCATTCAAAAGAATCATCAGTGCTTTAAAATATAATTAATCCTATCAGATAACCAATGCCACAAACTCAGATCCAGTTTTCTGCCAAACCTTGTTTTCTGAACAAGGTTTGGCAGAGAATATCCCTATGTGTGGTGAACACATGTGGAGAATTACATCAGCTGCTAGTGTGGAGAATTACACCAGCTGCTAGTAACAGAAACAAGCAAAAGCTTAGCTTAAACACACAATAGTTATTGTTTGGTTTTCCTTTCTTTGGTAAAAACTGAAGGCAGACCATCAAGGGCTTGTATGGTGGCTCTGTCATGTTGTCCATAGCTCCCCTTCCCTGTTCTTGTCAGTTTGCTTCATTTATTTGTTTTTTACTTTTTATTGCCTTTCTTAAATTACTACAGCAAACTGTCTCTCTAGAAGATGGGTTTCAGAAAACATTTCACATTCCAATGCTTGTGCACTTATATTTGCTTTTGTAATCTCAGATGGAGATTTCAGTTCCTCCTTAATAGTTTCAGATACTTAAATGATATCTGGTGAGTTAATCCTTTGAGAAGAAAACGTTAGAGACATGGGGTTGCCCTGGAAGAGCCATTGTTCTGATTGCTTAATTCTGGTGTTGTAAAATATATCTTGAAACAATTCAAACAAAAAGATACAGCTACATATACTCCCTGCAGAAATAATAAAGGGCTCAACTCCTTGCCGGATCCACAGAAAAATTTGCCTGGGATTCTGCAGAGCTGGGTGCCTGGCATCTATCCAGTTCTGTGAGTTCCCAAGCTGCAAGGATGGTGAACACAGCAAGGATCATGTCACATGCAGAAGTGTGCACATGCATCTCTGTGTGTGTGTGTGTGTGAGAGAGAGAGAGAGAGAGACACACACGCACACACACACACACAGAGAGGGGAAAGATTTGAATCACCTATAATTATATCTACCTGCTCCTCAGAGCAAACAATGGCAAACAATTGCCAGCTAAACTTCCCTTTGCCTTCTCTCCCTGTGCAAACAGCTTGGGCTTTCATAGACACTGGGATTTCCTAGGCAACAAGAGTGTAAACTTGAGAAAAGGCAGGGCCAGAGTAAGGATTGACAGTGAGCTGAGCCAATTCAGCTGTGTGCCTGCAGTAGTGATCCCAAGCTATCCAATTAGCACTAAGAGGGTGGACCAGATGTCTGAGGAAGACAGGTAAGAGGGAGGAGGCATGGGGCAAGGGAGGGACTGGTTTTCCCAGGTGCAAGAGAAAGCGTCCATAGTTTCAGTTCCAAGCAACTGGTGGCAACAGGTCGAGATTCAAGGTAAATCAATTTTTTATCTCTTCTATTGATCTCACCACTTTTGCATGTTTTAGCCAAGAAAAGAAGACAGTAGATGTTATTCTCTAAAAAGAAAACCTAGAAGTTGTTGAGAGGTCCTGGACTAGAGAAGCCATCACTGGGCTGTCAATTCATGGAGGAAATAGCTTGGTAGTGAGAGAGACTTTTGTAATCTTTGTGAAGAAATGCCCAGATAAAAATGTACAAAAATAATTTCATCCAGTAAAGGGGAAGGAAATAAACATTATTGAGCAATCACTATGTACTAAGTACTTGAATGTCAAGTGTTTGGGTGAGTTGCTATAATCATCCTGATGTTCACTGATAAAATTGAGCTTCAGGGAGGTCCAAAATCTCCAAGTCACAAAACGATGAAAAGATAGAGCTCTTATACAGACTTTGCTTTGTCTGATATTGAAAGCTTGTGTTATATCTGCCATACCCTGATGAACTGACAACTTAAAATTGGAATAAGAATCTGCATGCTTATTACAGTGTACTGACATGGCTTGTTCAAAGTTATGTCAGAGAGTTGATTAGATTAATCAGGGAATTGAGTGAACTAGGGACAAATGACTGTCGAGTTGACAATTAGGCTCTCAATGACTTACTGAGAGTATGTTCACTGTAGTGCAGTGAACAGAAGTATGAATGAGGCATGAGAAAGCGGAGAAACTGGAGACTCTTTCAAGTAGTTTGACTTTGAAGGGTGATAGCTGGAAGGAGTCCAGGTTTGAGGGACCACAGTGGATTCATGAACTAAACAGACAAGCTAATGGAGAGCAGGAAAAGGGCATAACTGATGACAGAATCCCAAAGGGGCTGCAGGTGGAAAGGGTATTGTTAGACTGGAGGAAGTTCAGCACTCCCACAGTGGGAGGAAGGATGAAGTCAGGATGGTCTCAAAGCTACATCTTTATAGATTTGGAGGAGGGTGGTGTGAGTTTGTTCATATCTGGTAGCTCTACTTTTTCTGTGACTTTTAAGACAAGATATAGAGAAGAATGGCAAAGGTTTGAATTAGCCTCTGAGAAGATTGGAAAAAGAATCTGACCAACATCATATTAAAGTATAGTTGAGTGTTTTCAAAGGCCCGCTGTGGTTAAAGAATAAATGCAGTGGCACCCTTCATGCTGGCATGTGGGTTTGCTCAGTTGCGTTTCATAGCCTGCCTATAAGAAGAGTGAGCACGGGCAAATTGAGCCAAGTTAGGCACTTGTTTGGGTGGGAGACTGACAAGTGAGGGGTGAGAAAGAGGGTGCCGGCAAGGAGTGGTCAGAATGATGCACGAAGTGTGTAGAATGGATGGTGAAGGAAATGGATCCAGAAGAGAGAATGGGACAGGTAATGGCTGGAGTGAAAAACACAGGGTCAAGGGACTAGAAGTCCCTTTAAGTCACAAGCAAGTTGGAATAATGGAACTGAACGGTGCATAGAAAGTTAATGTTGAATATTGAACTTTCAGAGGAGAACATCTTTGGCTGGTGACAAAATATAAAACATGGTCTTGGAAGGGAATACTAAGACAGTGAGCAGTTAAAGTTGGCACAAATCATGGATCTCTGGGAACTTCATGACTGCCAGTTGGATGGATTGTCTGGATAAGCTCTGAGTTTGCCTGAATTGATTGGGGCACATGGAATGGAAGGGACTTCTCTGAGGCTAGATTCAGTCTCAGTGATTACAAAATGACAGAGCCTAAGACGGGCATAGGCAGTCTGTCCAGCTGGGCTGTGCTTTAGAGAAAGATAGGACCATACTGTTTTGGTTGCTATAGCCTTGTAGTAAAGCCTGAAGTCTGGTAGACTGCTGCCTTCCAATTTGTTCTTTTTGCTTAAGATTGCTTTGGCTATACAAGTTCTTCTCTGGTTCCACATGAAGCATAGGATTATTTTTTTCTAGATCTGTAAAGAATGATGATGGTATTTCAATAGGGATTGTATCAATTCTGTAGATCACTTTAGGTAGTATGGACATTTTAACAGTATTGATTCTGCCAATCCATGAGCATGGTAGGGTTTTCCATCTGTTTATATCTTCTGTAATTTCTTTTCTCAGTGTTTCATAGTTCTCCCTATATAGGCCTCTCACCTCCTTCATTAAATATATGCTTTAATATTTAATTTTCTTTGAAATGTTTGTACCCCCATAATATTCTGAAATAAAAAAAAGGATAGGAGAATGGGTCATGATGGGGAGGTGACAGGGTGCATCTTAAAAACCACAAAGTTCCTTAGTATTTAGAGTGTGGCGTAAGAAGTGCTTTCATCTGAGAACGCTGCAGGTAGAGTGGAGTTCCTCATGAAAGATCAGGTACCAGGAAGGACAAAGACACTGTACCACTCAGTGTCTTGGCAGGAAATGGATGGCATATTCAAAAGTAGTAACAGAAAAGAGTTAATGAAGGATAATTCACAAAGGTGTGGATAGGCCAAGGGGGAAAATATATATATATATATATATATATATATATATATATATATATATATATAGTCTATCTATAGACACCCAGGGATGCCACAGTGAGGAGGGACAGAAAGGAAGGTGCTACCTGTAGGCCTTAGCGGGCAAGAGGAAGAGCCGTTACCAGGTCTCAGCAAGAGCGTTGCAGTAGGGAGGGCTGCCTTTGGTGGAGGATTGCACTTGTTGACAAACTGGCTTGGCAGAGAGGAAGCTGGAGAAATAAATACTCTGGCCTCTGTCTCCTCCTGCCCTCTCCTGCTGATGCCTCTCAGTGGTGGAATCCACCCAGAGGCCAGGGAGCAAGGAAGTCTGGTTAATGCAGTTCATGTAGAGAGATCAGCCTCTCCTAGCACAGATGTGGATGGGGAACAGACCAGGGGGGAACCAGGACAGCCAACATCCAGCTCAGCAGTGAAGATAGTCAGTTATTCAGAGGCTGCTCAAGAGGAAGAGATTTATAACAGAATAAGGAATCTAGGCAAGTCTGGACATCTCTGCAAGGAAGGTTCTGTTGGTCCCAAGAGGGCCAGCCTCTTCCAGTAACTTGTGGTGGTGGTATGGTGCTTGGGAACAGGGAGTGGGAATGTTTGGTCTGTGCAATAACTCTTGGCTTCAGCTGTTGCTTTACTCTCTCTGGTTTATGAAGTAAATAAGAATTTTCCTAGGAAAGTTTTGATCTTTATTCTGATCTCAGACACCTTTGTATAAAGAAAAAATATTAAGGTTCTTAAGAGCAGTTTTCTATATTTCAGAAACAAGTTGGCCTCTGAGAGAAGATGACATCATAAGGTACTAAACTGTGGAAATGGCCATCTGTTGGTTGGCACTCCTAATGCCCACGAAAATTTGCTCTGTTCATGCTACTATTTGGAGCAGATTCTCTCTCATATCTAGCCATAATTCCATTGCCATGCAGCATCTTGTTTTACCTCCAATCTAAGAATAGTTTTTAAATCTTTTTACATCTTCAGGTTATAAGAAGATGTAAAAAGATTTAAAAACTATTCTTATAACCTGAAGTCAATTAAAATTTTCCAAATACTGTGAACTAAGAAGTGTAGTTTGAGAGAGCAGGACAGTCCTTGGGTGAGAGACAGATGAAAGATGTTTTTACTTTCTTTAGAAGCTCTTCTTTGTATTTCTCATCTCTGCAGTTGCCCTTCTGACCCCAACGGGAGATCTTCACACAGAGGGAGGAGAAATCAAAACTCTCCAGTAACCAACATCAGTTGTTCTTACCAAGTGTGCTTTGGATTCAATATTGCTAATAAGCTTGTCCCAGTTTTTTTTTTATATAAATGCCCTCTGGCAACTGCAGGCATTCCTTGTTTAAAAATAAATGTGTTCTGGAGTGTTGCAAGTAATTTCCAAACTATTGCTGGGAAAGTGGCAGGTGCAAAACACCCTGATCAGAATCTTGGTTTTGCTACCTATTTATGAACTGGAACAACCTCTAAATCTTTTTGTACCTCAGTTTCCTTATTTTATAAAATGGATGTAGCTATGCCTATAAATGCAAGAGTTATTATTAAGACTGACTTTGTACCAGACAAATTTTCTCTTCTGAACAAACTGATTGTGAATAATTTGCAAAAGACAGGCCACTCCTTTAGCAGGGGACTATGGTACAGAATAAGTGCTCAGTAAATGTTTTCTACTGCTGTTGCTCTTATCTTTAAATATAGTCCCAGAGGCCAGCAACCTGATTCTACATATGGCTAGATAGTAACTGTTTTAGGATTTGTGGGCCAGAAGGTCTCTGACACAGCTATTCAACTTTGCAGTTGTACTTGAAAGCAGCTGTAGACAATACACACACATTTGTGTGTGGCTGTTTTCCAATGAAACTTTACTTACAAAACCACATGGAGGGCTAAATTTGGCCCAGGGGGTGTGGTTTGATGTCCCCAGGTCTAGATAATTTTAGGTTATGTTTGCCTGAACACAGTGTATCCTTCATAACTGTTCATGGAAAGGTGAACTTTATTTGCTTTGAGCGAACACAGGTTGAGAAGCAAGAAATCACCAATGTGCTGACTTCTGCTCTTTGGGCTTATCTTAGTCTTCTCACTAGGTTAGTCTGGTTGCTCTGTATGTCTACAAACCTTCAGGTTCCAAATGGTTTTGTGGAATAAGCTGATCTGGATGTGCTCACACTCTTACTTTTGGAATGACTCTATTTCTTCTGCCAATGGAGGCAGAAACTCTAAGTTGGCTGCTCAATAGACTGTCTCTTCTTCTTTATAAAAAGAACCTGTGTGTGTGTGTGTGTGTGTGTGTGTAAAACTATCCAGCCCAAAATTAGGCTTCCCAGACTCCTTTGTAGGAGTGGCCAGTGAAATTTAAGTAGAAGGACCTGGGTTAGTCTTCTGAGAACCACTTAAAAAGGGGCTGATTTGCCTGGGAATTGCATTCTTCTTATCTTCGGGTCTTTTTCTTTTCTTCTGTTTAGAGTGTGGATATAGTGGCTAGAGATGCTATGGTGATTAGGTACCTTTAGGCAACTTTGAGGGTAAAAATCATGGTAGGATAGAAATATAGTAGTGTCTTGAAACATTGATGACTACCTGAACCACCTCCAGACTTCTTTTTCATGAAAGGAAAGTGAACTCTATTATTGTGAGAGACAATGACCTGTTTCAATCATGAATAGCTAGACACACTTCATAGCTGATATGCCAACCTACACTAATGATGGCAGTAAGACATTGGATTTTTGTCCATTAACACTCCTTGGTTTTCTGAGAGTATCAGTTAAGAGCACTTAAGATGCAAATAATTAGCTGAATTCCTAAATGGCTATAAAATAAATATTAAATAGAAAATGATTTTGAGTGTTTCTCTTGGAATTGATTGCACTATGATTTGAGAAGACACATGATATGATTTATATTTCTTCAAAAAATTTCTGAGGCATGTTTTGTGGCCTAAGATATAGCCAGTCTTGGAGAATGTCCCATGTGCTTATGAGAAGAATTTATATTCAGTAATTTTGGGGTAGAATGTTCTGTAAATGTCTGTTAGGTCCATTTCCTCTAGAGTCCCATTTAAGGTCAGTGTTTCTTTATTGATTTTCTGCTTCAATGATCTGTCCAGCTCTGTCAGTGGGGTGTTGAAGTCCCCAAGCAGTTACAATGCTACTGTTTACCTCTTTGCTTTATGGTCTAGTAGGATTTACTTTATGAATCTGGGAGCTCCTGTATTAGGAGCATACATATTTAGGATTGTTATGTCTTCTTGTTGATTTGTTCTTGTTGATTTGTTACTATTATATAACAATAATCTTTGCCTTTTTTTTGGTACCATTGTTGATTTAAAGTATCAATCTCATATCAATTTTATATGATATGAGAATAACTATACCTGTTCTCTTTTGGTTTCTATTTGCATGAAATATTTTTTCCATCCCTTCACCTTGAGTCTGTGTGAGTACTTGTGAGTTAGAAATGTTTCCTGGAAACAGCAGATAGTTGGGTTGTGTGGCTTCTTCCTTTTCTTTCTTTTTCTTTTTCTTTTTTTTCTTTTTTTTTTTTTTTTGAGACAGAGTCTTTCTCCATCACCCTGGGTAGAGTGCAGTGGCATCATCATAGCTCACTGCAACCTCAAACTCCTGGGCTCAAACGGTCCTCCTGCCTCAGCCTCCTCAGTAGCTGGGAATACAGGTGAGTACCATGGTGCCTGGCTAATTTTTCTATTTTTAGTAGTGATGGAGTCTTACTCTTGCTCAGGCTGGTCTTGAACTCCTGAGCTCAGGCGATCCTCCTGCCTCAGCCTCCCAGAGTGCTAGGATTATAGGCATGAGCCACAGTGACTAGCCTTTGGGTTGTTTCCTTTTATCCATTCAGCCAGTCTTTTTAGTGGGGCATTCAGACTGTTCCTGAGTGTTAGTATTGATATGTGAGATGCTGTTCTGTATGTTATGTTGGGATATCTTATTGTTTTGTTTTCCTTTTTGTGGTATTGTTTTGTTAGAGTTGTGAGCTTTAACATTTGAGTGTTTTTATACTTATTGTATCTATTGTGCTGTTCCATGTATCAATATAATGCAATTTTGAGTATTTACTGTAGAGCAGGTCTAGTGGTGATAAATTCCCTTAGTGTTTGCTTATCTGGAAAAGACGTAATTTCTCCATCAATTAAGAAACTTGGTTTTTGCAGAATGCAAAATTTGTAGTTGGTAGTTGTTCTATTTAAGAAGATTGAAGATGGGCCCCCAATCCCTTCTTGCTTATAAGAGCTCCACTAAGAAATATGCTGTTAGTCTGATGGGTTTTCCTTTATAGGTTAGTTGTTGCCTCTTTCTTGCTGCTTATAGAATTTTCTCCTTCATTGTGACTTTAGCCAGATTGATGACTATGTGTCTTGGAGATATCCTATTTGCTATGAATCTTCTTGGTGTTCGATGATCATCTTGCATCTGGATATCTGAATCTCTGGTGCTACCAGGGAAGTTCTCCTCCATCTTGAACAGATTTTCCATGCTCTTTCTTCTTCTCCTTCAGGGATACCTGTAATTCATATTACAGGTCTAAGGTCAGCGAACTAATTCATAGTTCACTTTGCATAATTCTGTATTTCTCTGAGTGTTCATTGTACTTTGCTCTCTTTTCTGCATCTTTGACTGACGGGATTAGTTCAAGGGCCTTGTCCTCAAGACTTGAGATTCTTTCTTCTGCTTTTGTTTGGCCTGTTGTTGAAGATTTCTGCTGTATTTTGAAATTCTGTAAATTATTCTTTCATTTCTTTAAGTTCTATTTTATCTTTTCTTATGTTTTCTAGCTCTTTAGTAACCTTTTCATTTTTTTCATTCATGTAGACAATGACTCCAAAAGAGGCATTCATTCTTAGTAACTGCAAAAATAGTTACTAAATGATTTTGGTGACTTATGACTGCACAAGGGCACATATTAGCCAGAGTTGTGGCTTTATCTGAATCTAAAAGGATAATAGAAGATGTATGAGGGCCTTGTTCTTGCTGTGGGCTTGAAGTCACTGTTTGAGGCCAAAGCTTCATGGCATCTGAAAAATGGAATATTTAGAAGTTACCTGGTTGGTTTTAAAAATATGGTCATTAAAATCAAGAAGTTTGGAAACAAAAGTTTTATTTTTATTTTCTCTTGATTTTATCTATTTATTTTGCATTTTATACACAAATCCACCAAATCTTTGCTTACTTTTGTGTAGTTTAGATTTCTTCTTACTTTGTTTCTTTAAGAGCTTGCATCTGGCAGGCTGACCTGACTCAGAATAGATTGCAAGTAATTTCCTGGTAAAAACCCCAGAGACTCAAAGCACAAGAGACGGGGGAGTGAGATGCAGGAGACAGCAAGGAGGATGCTGGTGAGAGAACTTGTGCCTTCTGACATTCCCAGAGGATGCTTATTATGACAAGGACCCTATTATCTTGGGGCCTCTGTGTTTTATTAAACTTGGCTTTTCAGCACATTGTGTTAGTTATGTGAGTTCTTGACTATCGTGCTAAGCAGTTTTTTCCCCTATTCTTTTGTAATCAAAATTGCTGGAGAAACTACTAATTGACAACAAAATTCTACGTAGAGTAGAGGTTATAATAGAGTGACTTTCTCTCTCTTCCTCATTCTCAGGGGGAGCTGAGTCTCTCCTCACTCTGTATTGCTGGTTATTTTACCCAGGTAAAATCAATATCTAGGGTCAACCCAAATCCTGCAGGAATAAACTTTTGTCAATTGTGTCACTTAAGAATACTTTTGCCTGCAAGTAATAGAAGACCTGACCAACAATAGATTGAATAAATAATACAAAGGGATTGTATTTCTCACATGATAGGAGTATGGCATCAGGACGTTGCTGACATTGATTCAGCAGCACAGTGATGATAGGGCTCGAAGTTGAGATGGCTATGATTTCTTTGGTCCTTCCCTCATGCTTGCATAGAGGCTGCCACAGCTCCAGGTATCACATTCTCATTTAAGGCATGAAGAAGGCAAAAAAGTTGAGAAAGCTATCCCAGAGCCCTCAGCAATTTTATTTGGCCCTCTGTGACCAGAACTGGTACCCATGTCCACATAGCTGGAAGTGGAATGCAGCAGAGAAAAGGGGGAGTGGAATGACATTTGAATTATCCAGTTGGGGTTGTCTGAAAAGTCAGCTGTAATTCACATTCTACAAAGTTAAAACTGCCTGTAAGAACGTAAACTTCCAAGGGTCAGAACCTTGACTGTTTCATCCATTGCTATTGTGTGGCACATGGGAGGTATTGAATAAACACATTTGGAATGCAGAACAAAGACTAGGGCAAGACAAGGTAGGTGCCTAGGGTACTATATTTAAGGAGACACTCAATCTCAGGCCTGGGCAAGTGTAGGGTGACATTTGCACCATCCTGAGACTGAGTGCCTCCTTGAACATTACACCTTCACCTTACTTCCCAGTCCTGGTCCAGTGAATAAAATGAAATACGAAGACATCTGAAATGCAATATTTATCCCAGAGGGATACTTTCTAAGGGGAAACTTCTTGAAGACCTACATGTTTTTGCCATTTATTTGGTAGTAATAACTCGTTTATTGAACAGACTGGAGTCAGTGTAGATGGTACTGAATCTAAATCAAAATTTCAATCTTAGATCCAGTTTCCAAGTAGAGAGAGAGAGAGTGAAACCCACACCCTGTTCCTCATCCCCCTGGGAGACAGGTCTTGATGCTCAGGACCAAGCCTGAGCTGGCAGAGATGGGGAACGCTTTGACTTGGTTGAGAACTTAAGAGAAGGCAAGTAGTTTATACTTCTCTGGAACTAGCTTTTGAAGCCCTACAAATTTAATCACCAGCTTCCTGCTCTTTCTATTGCCTTTCTCCTTTCTTCTTTCTACACAGTAGAATGTTTTAAAATCACATGGAGCTATTGTAGCAACCCCAGGTTCCTTCCTATTGAAAATGGCTAATGTAATGGTAAAGGTATTTAATAATCACAGAAATGTCTAAAAATGTTCCTAAGGCAAAAATCATTATATAGTCTGCCTGTGGGGAAAATGGGCTTGACGGCAACAAGAGGCAGGATGGGCGTTTGGAAAAACTGGACTGCTCTGTCCAGGCAAAACCTGGTCCAGCCATTGCTGTGCACAGCCCTGCCAGGCAGGGGCCTGCTTCCATCCTCAGCACACCTCCCCTCTGCGCTTCCGACACCTGCTGTGCCTTCATGTTAACCTAACTCTGTCCCTCCCCCTCCCCCTTAACACGGGCTAACTCTCCTCCAAAGGTCATCTGAGCTGACTAAACCTGCATCACTTCCCTTGGCTCTTTTAAGCAACCATTCCTTTCCTGAAAGGAAAACCAGGAGTAAAGTGTCAGAGAAACCAAAGGAGGGAAAGTTTTTTTAGAGGGTGGGATGAGAAGTTTCCTTCGGATTTTGCAAGAAAGAGTATGTGGAAGCTCTTAGTGCTTTATAGTGTCTGCACCAATGAGGCAGCCTTCCCGGCATTAAGATCCTCTTCTCTGCAGGTTGGCTGTAGATTCTTAACTCAGCACGAGAGAGAGATGGGGGATGCAATTCAGTTTACTGCCACCAGGGGACACCAAAGACAACAAAATAAAGTGCTAAAGGGCAGGCTGGAGTCAGGCATGCGTATTTCCCTGTGCTTCTAAGGGTCAGCTGAAATCTGTCCCAGAACCCTACCGAGAACCACGAAGAGGCAGATCTCCATGCATTTTCGGCTTTCCACATCCCGTCCTACAAGGATTCTCAAAATCCAGGCAGACAGAGAGTTTGGCAGCGGCGGGCCGTTGTGCACCAGGCAGCCTTCACTGGGACCATTGCTACAAAGTGTCCTTTGGCCTTGCTGCTGGCGCCCCCACTCCAGCCTATGCCTCCAAATCTCCAGGCCTCCGTGAATGTCCCCTCCCACCAGCCACAGGGATTGGGGCTGGGGAGCCGCAAGCGGGAGCTCTGGGACCTGCCCCTTCCCCGCCTCACACTGCACGTCGCCTCGTGCCGCCTTGCACGGCGCCGTGTACCCCTGTCCACACTGTCCCGGCAGCGCGCCGGACACGCGAGTCGTCTACTGGGCAGCCTGTCCCACCTTCCTGTCCACTCTCTTCACTTTAGCATGCAAACTGTCATTCCCCTTCCAGAAACCTGAAAATCCAAACCCCGCCGCGGCGCCCCAGGCTCTTGGGGGCCCAGTGCTTACTTACCTGTTCAGTTTCATTTTTCCCCAAATTTCCCCTTTCGCACTCCCTCCCCATCTTCCCAACTCTTCATCTCCCCCTGCCCCCATCCTCCTCTTCTCCAACCATACCAAAATACTCGTATCTTTCTAATTATACTGATTTCTTTCACTCGGGCCTAAGCACCGGCACATCTTGGTCTAAAACACACAGTACTCGTCCTTCTTCTCCCCGACGGCCCCAGCCCAGATAACTTCCACCTTCCGTTAGGGTTAAAGCGCAGACTCCACAGGCGGCTCCAGAAAGCCCCACTGGCAAGCCCGGCAAGCTGCGCCCTTGTGACGTGCTGTAGCTCAGTAGTGAGATCGCGCCGCCACCCGCGTCCCCGGGCTGTGAGCGCAGTCCCCGCGCTCACTAAGCCCACCTGGCCCAGGGAAGGGACGGCCCCACGCCCGCGGGGAAGTGTGCCGACGCCGTGCGTCCACGTGGTGGCGCTGTGGCCCCGCGTCGGGAGCGCAACACCTTCTCGGCCCTGCACCGGCCTGGCGGGATGCGGGCTCTTGTCACCATGCGCGCTCCTGGATGCTTACGAGAGGGTCTTCCGTAGTCAGGGACACTTTGCGTGTGCGATGTCGCTGATGTGCGCCTGGGGACAGGCTCTCGCCCTGGTGCTTCAGAAGCTCTCAGCATCGCCCTTCTTCACCGAGATCCTACCCCATCCTGCCTTGCTCAAAAGACACAGGTCTTGGTAAACTTTATGTTTTCTGTTCTGCTTAAATCCAGGTGGTCAGAACTCAAAATTATTAGGATTCTAAGCTATTCGAAGGCTTGGTCCTCAGTGTGATCCCTCGCACCCCCACCCCCTGTCCCGGCATAGTGCCTTGAAAATAGTGCACGATGAATATTAGATATTGGCTGAAGAACAGGGCGTATTGAAACGAATAAGAAGGATGGTTAATATGGGCATCTCAAGTATCATGGTAGGCTGGCAGGAGAGATTTAATTGTTTTCCCCTCTGTATTTATCCAGTCAGACTCCAGAGGTAACTGGGTAGAGTCAGCCTCAGGAGGAAAGATAGCTTGGAATGTGGGACTCTCTGTCCCCCTCTTCCTGGACTCTGTCCTGTTTTCCTAATGAGAGAGCTCCATCAAATTGTGCTCTGACAATCTGACATATTATTCACAGTTCTGGTGGTGTAGAAAGAGCCCTGCTTGCTTGGGAACCAGAAGCTCTGTGTTTGGAGCTAGCCAGGACTGTTGGGCAAGTCACTTTACCAACCCAAGCCTTAGTTTCCAAGTCTGCAAAATGAGGAGATTGCACTGGGAGATCTTCAGGGTCTTGCAGTCCGAACAGCATGTGGATTGTTGTGAGCCCCATGGCCGTGTGACTTGTGCAAGTTACCTGATTCTTCTGCACTTCAATTTCTTTATCTGTGAAATACAAATAATAGTTATAACTAGCTCATGGGCTTTTCATGTTTACGCTTTAGTCAACCCTTTTGCCAAGATGACCATGTGCCTGGCACACTTTTTAATTTATTTTTTAAATTGACGGATAAAATTATATGTATTTACCTTGTATAACATGATGTTTTGAAGTATGTATAATTGTGGAATGTCTAAATCTTGCTAATTAACATCTACTCATGTTTTTTTTTTTAATTGAGTTAAAGATCACATAACATAAAATTAGCCATTTTAAAATATATAGTACATTCATAATATTGGTTAACTACTACGCTTATCAAGTTCCAAAATATTTTCATCACCCCAAAAGCAAACTCCATACCCACTAAGCAGTTTCTCCTCGTTGCCTACCCTCACTCAGCCCCAGGTAACTACTAATTTGCTTTCTGTCTCTATGAATTTAGCTATTCTGGACATTGTGTGACATTTTGTGTCTGACTTCAAACAATGTGTGACATTTTGTATCTGACTTCTTGTACTTAGCATAATATGGTTAAGGTTCATCCACAATATAGTGTATGTGAATACTTCATTCCTTTTTATGGCTGAATAATATTTCAATTCATGGATAAACCACAATTTGTTTATCCATTTATCCACGAATGGACATTTGGGTTGTTTCTACCTTTTAGCTGTTGTGAATAATGCTGCTATGAACATGGATATATATGTATTTGTTTGAGTTCCTGTTTTCAGTTCAGCTCACAGGGTCTTTGCCAGGACTAGGTACATGTTCACCAGTGAGTGGGGGCACAATGCATGCCTTAATATTCTGAAGGTTTGCAAAGAAGGCCCCACTAGGCATCTGTCTCAGATCTGGGAGCCAGAGCTCACTTTCCTCCCACTACTGGTTTTTGGTCTGTTTCTCTTCATTCCTCACTTGCTGTCATGGGTGGTATGGAAAAACAAGAGCAAATAGGGCAGAGTGGACAAGGCAGGGGAGAAGTAGTGGGAAATGAGGATGGGAGGTGGGTGGCTGGAGACAGCAAATGGGCAAGTATCACAAAGCAAGGTGAAGGGACAGGAAAGACAACAGTGGTCCCAGGATGGAGCACGACCCCGGGTGGGTCTAGAGCAGGTGTCCTCAAACTACGCCCCGCAGGCCACATGTGGGTGTTTTTGCCCATTTGTTTTTTTACTTCAAAATAAGATACGTGCAGTGTGCATAGGAATTTGTTCATAGTTTTTTTTTAAACTACAGTCTGGCCCTCCAGTGGTCTGAGGGACAGCAAACTGGCCCCTGCTTAAAAAGTTTGAGGACCCTTGATCTAGAGAATGAGGAGGGCATGCTGTTGATGCCAGTTTCTGCTTCCATAGTGGGACTGAAGGCGTTGGGGGGAGGCTAGGACTGCTGCCACTAGCAGAATATGGTCAGGGCAAGAGACGGCTTAGGCAAGGACGAGTAAAGGAGCAGGAGATGGCTAGATGAGTGAATTGTGCTCTCGCACACAGGACCTGGCTGTGATTGAGGGGTGTCGTGGGTGTAGAGTTAGGGCTGGAAGCTGGGGACGAGCTCTGGGAATTTCCAGCTTGAGGCCAGGTGACAAACTAGTAATAGGCAAACACCAGTTTTAAGAAAACTAATGCTGCCAGGAAGGCAAACAATCTGGGCTGCAGATGTCCTTGCTGGATGAGAATCGGAGCACACTCTTTATACATGCCTGATATGACTGGAGACGGAGGTCTCTCAGAGCAGTGTGCATCGCCATCTTGAATTCGGGGGCAGAGGAAGACTCTGCATAGTTTTAGACAAAACAATTGTTTCCTCACGAAAAGACATGTGGCTGGGACTCAGGTAGGCAAAGGCCTTCTTCTTGGCCCCAGGTTCAAGAGAACTGAGAGGAATTACTACTCTCTTGACCGGTATGGTGGGAATCAGGACGAAGGGCAAGAAGGAGGGATTCTGTTTGTTGGCTGCAGGAAGTGGGCCAAGTTAAGTGTGAGCATCCCTGGCCTCAGTTTTGGCTTTAGATTCCCTTCCCCAAAAGGTAAATGAGTCCTTTGCAAAGGAGACCCTTCAGCTTGCATTTGGGGAGCAACAGCCTTAGCACAAGAGATGCACAGATTCAAGGGTTTCCATCTTCAATGAAACTAATTTCATCCCATTGGAGCACTCAGAGGAAGTGCCACAGTTTGGCCAGGGAGGGAGCCTTTGAACCAAGGGTGGAACCATTCTAACATCATTTTTTTGCACCTTAAACACTGTTCTTTGCACCTACTCCACGCTCTCTGGCTCCTTGATCTTTTCAATCACAGTTCACATTAAAGTGACATCTAGAATCCTCCACTTACTGGATCAGTGGACTCATGAGGATTGGTGCTTTTTTAGAGATGGGCTGGAATTCAAAGACCATCTAACTCAATTGTCCCATTTAGCAGAAAAGGAGACAAAGGCCCTGAGACCCACTCAGATGTCACAGGATTAGGGAGTGGGGAGGTGGGAGGTGAGGGTTTGAAGAGTCAGGGCTAGAACCTGGGTCTCCAGGCTGCCAGCCCAGTGCTCTGCTCACTGTTTTACGAGTTCTGAGAACTCAAGTTTGTACGTTCCTTGGGGACCACTCAGGAGTCAGTACTTCACTGCACCCATCCTCTTCCTTATTTCTTAATAGTTAAGACACAAAAGCCAAACTGTAGGAAAAAGAGATCTTGTATATATTTGTCAGGAGAGAGATAATATCTTTTAACCATTTTGTTTTCTGTCCTGAGAACCTTGTCCGTTGTTTGAGGAGATGATACTAATTACTGGTAAGCATCATTAAGGCCCAAATGTTGAGAATCTTAATCAAGACAGAAGCAACACAAATCAAAGTTTAGACCAAAGAGGAGAATAGTAAACATGGGGTCAAGACAATATGGACAATTCTAAATAAAAGAATATGGCATATAAAGTTCGTTCAAAAAAGAGACTATAGAGAAATTGGGCGACTTTTTTTACAGAGGGAAGAGGGCTTTAGAAAGATTAAAGCACGTTGGGAAATGGTGGTATATTTAAGACTATTGTCCAGGCTGGAGAAACCAGATGTCCTCAGGACTAGATAAGTGAGTAATAAATACGCCAGGCACACAGTTGGCATCGTTAGAAATTGGAAAATTCTGGGAGGTTTGAGGCAACAGAGCGGGCTGTAAACTTCCTTCTCAGTGAGGCTGCTGCTGCCTGTTCAGCCAGAGGCAGGTGGTGAGGCCTGAGCTCTGCTAACGTGCTGTGAATTCCCCCTCAGATGTCGGGGACGGCGCGCCACGACCGAGAGATGGCAATTCAGGCCAAGAAGAAGCTCACCACGGCCACTGACCCCATTGAAAAACTCCGACTGCAGTGCCTGGCCAGAGGCTCTGCCGGCATCAAAGGACTCGGCAGGTAGGGTGGGTGGCAGGGTGGCAGGGATGGGGCATGGCCAGGTGGGGCTGACATTGGCTGTGTGGTCTTGGGCAAGTCATTTCCTCCTAGGGGCTCAGTTCTTTATTTGCAAAATACAGTTTGGAAGAGTTGATCTCTGAGGTCCCTTGTGATCGTTTTTGGTTCTTAGTCTAGATTCAGCAAGACCCGTGTCTGCTACAGGAAAGTGCAGCTGCGGGGACAACGTGGGTGAAAGCCAGGCGTGCCCAGTAGCAGGATGCCCAGCAGGGCAAGGGAGAGAAGCTCCCGAAGCTGTGATAATAGAGGCATATTGGAAGAGGGAGGGAGGAACGGTGATTTAGTGACTACAGAATTTGGAGTTTTGCTCTCAGGCAGTCATGTCTCATTCACCTCTGAGGGTACTGGAATTGCTTGTCAGATAACTGACAGCTCACTGCAGTGGGGTTTTCCCAGCTGGGTACGTCCTGTCTGTGGCCCTCTGACAGTGTGAAGTCCCGAGGACTGAGAAGCTCAGGGGGAAATGAGATTGCGAGCCTCCTGTGGGAAGGCTTTGTGCATTGTAACAATCGACATCGAGTGCCTGCCCTGGGCCAGGACTTGTACACATCTCAAGGGGTTCATGGGTGAACAAGCTTCTTCAGAGCCCATGGAGGACTCAGACTGAGGAGAATAAGAGTGAAGTAAATGGCCTCTCGCTGTGAGATATGTTAGAGAAGTACGGGATGCCAATGGGTGGGGAATCCAACCTTGTACCCAGAGGCGCAGAAGGCTTCACATCCAGTGAGGTGCTGAGCATCTGGGATACCGTTTGGAGCAGTCTCAAGTGTCTGAGTAAGCCCAGCTCTCTGTGAGAAGCCCAGGCTGTTTGTACGTGGACCCTGGTGGCCAGGCGGTCACAGTCCAATGGCAAGACCAGCCCACTTTGCCTCAAAATTGTGTCACTTCATCCTCGATCTCTTTCGTCTTGGATCCACGTCATTGTCCTTGGTGCAAACCTGCCCTCTCTTCCACTGCCTGGTCACTCAGTTCCATCCCTCCTGCTGCCTGTGCCATCCCCACCCCACACCTGCTGCAGCCTGCACTGCGCCAGCCCTTCCACTGTGAGCCAGTCTGCTGTGAGCAGACGCCATCTCATCCTCAGCCTTTGGCTGGAATGTGCCCTCTGCCCACCTTACTGACCTCATCTTTCCCCAGGTCTCTCCTCAACTGTACGGGAGGCTGCTCCTTCCCCTCTACCCCTGCCTTAGGGTCAGTTGACAGCTAAACACTCTTTTTCAGTGTAACCCCTGATCCCAGGTAATATCTACCCCCACCACTTTGCTTATTTATCCCTTTCCCGTAAATCTTGTCTTTGAAAGACATCTCTCCAGGTTTGGCTCTTCTACCTGCTCACCTCCAGGACACTCGACATTCTGTGCAGTTTTGGCCCCTGGAACCATCTTTCCACCTTGACTTGAGTCCCTATCCTGGCCAAGATCAGGACAACTTTATCATTACCTTGATATCTTTATTTTTAACACCAAATTCTGGTAGTTTTCAACAGTATATATTCTTTCTCAGTCATTTCCAATTACTTTGTAAATATAGATATTTTTCCATATTCTATTTTCATTATCTTTAATTCACCATACCTCTTGCCCACTCCTGAATTAGGTCATCTTTACCTTGGCCTCTGGCCACATTCTTGGCATTGAGTCATCTCCTGAGCTCCAAACTCATTTCACAATTTATTCTTTTCTTTTATCAGGAAGGACACTAGCTAACTAACCAACTACCCACTGAATATCTCTATGTAGTTGTCTTACTATTTAAGACAAAACATAAGTCAGCATCCTTCTTGCAAACAGAATTTCCCCTGCAGCTCCTATTCTTTTAATGGTATCTCCACTCTTCCAGTTTCTTGGGTTGGAAACTTTAGAAATATCTTCATGAACCCACCACATCGACTCCTCTTTTTCTACAATATCTTGCCATCTCTTTTCTTATTTTCATCTCAATTGCTCAAGTGCAGACACTCAACATCTTTCCCCCAGACTCTTACTATAGTAAGAGTTAGGAGCTTTTAGTCCTCAAGTCACTCAACCCACTATTGCTGAAGTTCACTTAAATAGTTATTTTGATAATATTACTTCTCATGAAAGTCATAAAATGACTTTTGAAAAAATTTTTATAATAATGCTCAACTCTTTAGTGTTTAAGAGCATTTAAAATTCTTCAGATTCTGCCATTAGTCCAACTTTCTATCTGCATTTCATTATTTCTTTCTTCAGAGCTATCCTTCAGCTTTCTCAAATGCCCCAATACCTTAGAAATTGCTGTTGGTCTGAAATGAGTCCTGCCTCCCTTCAGTCAAAGCCACTGATCATTTTTCTTAGTTTCTCTCTCTCTCTCCCCCACTGTCTCTGTCTGTCAATAAATTTCTTGAGGACAGAGACTGAGTGTCATTCACCTTTGTATTCCTCCTCACAGGGCTTAATGCAATGTGTGGCATGTTATAAATGCCTAACCAATGCATTTTATTGAATAATACATGGTAGTTTCATGATACATTATTCATCTCAAATTTATTTATGTTTTACAAGGAAACTGGTAAGTTCACTTTCTGTCTCACTGCTGTTTGTTCCTCAGTTAATTTATTCATTCATTCATCCAGGCAACGAATATTGACAGAGTGACCACTAAATGGCAGGGAGCTATGATCATGCCATTGTACTCTAGCCCAGGCAACAGAGTGAGACACTGTCTCAATTTTAAAAACGAAAGAAAAGAAAGAAAACTGAGACTCAGAGGTTATATTGCCCTAGGGCACACAGGTAGTTTCAGTAGTAGAACCAGAAATAAAGAACAGGTTTTCTGAATCCCAGTTAAGAATTCTTTGTATATGATGGAGTCCCAACAAAATGTAAAATTCTCAGGGATGTGCTGTGGGTGGTGGTGGATAGTGGAGGAAGACGGACTACGTAGCAAAGAGTGAGGTCACAATGGGGTGTGATGAGATTGATAGGAGGACCTCAAGCATTATAATTAAACATAATTGGAAGATGTATCAGTGTTCCTATCTTTCTGCATTCACACCAACATTTATTGAGGCAAAGGCAATATGAGTAACCTAAACATTTGTACCCCTGTAATATGCTGAAATAAAAAAACAATAAAAAAATTAAACAACGAATAAATAAATAAATGAAATACTCGGAAAAAAAGAAGATATATCAGTTCTTTCATAGAAAAAGATATGGGCACCACATATTTGGAGGTGATCAGATATAGCTGGAAATAATGAGGCATGTTTCCAAGTGGAGGCTACTTGCAGCTAGCACAGTGTCTATAGCTTTTGGGCAGTCAGTGGATGTATGTTTAAAAAATGAGAAGCCATGTTTATATTTTATGCTAACTGGAGACATTATCCAGAAAAATATGTACAGTAGGGTTTTCAAAGTACTTACCTACATTTTTTGCTTTCCTTTAATGGGGAAATAGGAAGACTTTGGGTCTATTAGCAAAGATGGGAGCTTGAAAAATGTTCCGTTTTTATTTTTTAAATAGACTGCTTTTTAGAACAGTTTCAGATTTATAGTAAAATTACGAAGGTACTACAGAGGGTACCCACATAACGCTCTCACCCAGTTTCTTATTATTATTGCTGTAAGTAATGAACCAATATTGATAAATTATTATTGAGTAAGGACCACAATCTGTTCGTATTCCCTTCTTTTTTACCTAGTATCCTTTTCTGTTGCAGGATCCCATCGGGATACTGCATTGCAAGTACTTGTCATATTTCTGTAGGCTCGTCTTGGTTATGACAGTTTCTCCTACTTTCCTTGTTTCTGATGATATTGACAGGTCATGTATTTTGTAGAATGCCCTTCTATTGGAACTTGTCTGATTATTTTTTCATGATTAGACTAGAGTTACTGGTTTGGGGGATCACAGAGGTCAAGTGCCATTTTGATCACCTCAACACAAGGATGAGTGTGATCAACGTGATTTATCCCTGTTGATGTTGACCATGATCACCTGATTGAGGTAGTGTTTGTCAGGCTCCTCCAGTGTGATTACTCCCGCCACCCTTCCCAGACTGTGCTTTTGGAAGGAAGCGTCTGTGCACAGCCCAGGCTTAGGGAGTGGGGGGTAGGCTTCCCCTCCTGGAGGGCAGAGTATGTACATAACTTATCTGGAATTTTTCTGTAAGGGAAATGTGTCTTTTCTCCTCCATTTATTTATTTATTCCATTATTTATTTAAACCATATAGACTCATGGATATTTATTTTCTAATTTGGGTTATAACCCAACATTGTTATATTGATCAAATTGTTGCGGCTTTGGCCTTGGGAGCTCTTTCAGTTGGCTCCTATGTCCCTTTGACACATCTCCACCAATGTAGTTGTTTGATTTTTAGCATTTCCTTAATTTATGATACTACAAGATCCCCCAAGCTTATTTTGTATATTTCATGTCCCGATCCTAGAATCAGCCATTTCTCCAAGGAGCCCTGTTCTTTTCATAGGAGAATGGATTTAAAAACTAAGATTTAGGCCCTAGATGTGCTTATTGCTACTGGGGTGTTGTTATTTCTAGGTCTTCTCAGCTGACAGAACAAGGAAATATATGTGTGTCTACTAACCTGTGTATATACACATATCTATAAATATTTTTATGTGTAACCATCTATGTCCATATCAAGCTACACATCAGTTCATATTGCTGTCTGCAACTCAATCCATTACCGCACGGGTCATTTGAGCTTATCTGTAAGTCCCCACTCAGCTGTGGGCACCCGGCTCCCATTCTTTCTTATCCCCGTGCTTGATTGTCCAATTCCAGTGTACATGTATAACAGTATCAGGTTACAAGCTAGAGTACAGTGATTGTGTGCAGTTCCTTTAGTCTTATAGACTCCGCTCATTTCCAAAGTTATTTAAATCAGCACCTTTCTCCCCCATCCCTTTCAGTGAGGTGGTTCATACTTTTGTAATACAGTCAGCTTCTTTTGTCACAATTTGTATTCTTCCCTGGAGTCCTCTGACTTCCTAAATGGGTTTTTAAAAGTTCATCACATTAAGGTTTCCTTTTTGTCCTGTAAAGCTCTATGGGTTTTAGCAGGTGCATACTGCTGGGTATCCACCATCAAAGTATTATACAGCATGGTTTCATTGCTCTACAAATCCCCTGTGCTTTGCCAGTTCAGCTCTCTCCTCTCTGCCTCATCTTTTTATTATCTTGAAGTTTATTTTTGCTTTTTTCAGAATGTCATATAATTAGAATCATACTGTCTGTGTGTGTGTGTGTGTGTGTGTGTGTGTGTGTGTGTGTGTGGTTAAAGGTTTAATTTCCTCTATGATGGGCTGGGAAGAGGCTCTCCAATTTTGAAAGGGATGGTGCAGAGAAGAATCTAAAACTTTTGTATATTGCTTTGAAAAACACTGACAGTAGTTTTCTTTTTAAATCTTTACACTTACACCTTCTTCTTTGTGAGTTTCTTCTTATATTTTTTTTTTTGTGGGTATTTTCTTCAGAGTGTTTCGAATTATGGACGACAATAACAACCGAACCCTTGATTTCAAAGAATTTGTGAAAGGGTTAAATGATTATGCTGTGGTCATGGAAAAGGAAGAGGCAGAAGAGCTTTTTCAGAAGTTTGATAGAGATGGAAATGGAACAATAGACTTCAATGAATTTCTTCTCACATTAAGAGTAAGTGGCCGCGTGAATCAGTGTATTTGTTAAGTTTGGCTTTCACGTGGTTTGGGTTGGCTATTTTGAGGTTTTGTTTTTAGAAGTTGTTAGTACACTGTTGAGGGGATGGGTAGAAGACTGTGAACAGGTTTAGGAGTTTTTTAAATCAATTATAATGCATGTTATTTAATTGCACATAAATAGTTTCTCATCATTGAGGGGAATAAGATATTTCATCACATTTGGTACCAAAAAAAAGACTCGACTGTGTATGTTTCTATGTGTTTTTTCTATTTATGTAGCCTCCAATGTCCAGAGCCAGAAAAGAGGTAATTATGCAAGCTTTTAGAAAGTTAGACAAGACTGGAGATGGTGTCATAACAATTGAAGACCTTCGTGAGGTATATAATGTAAAACACCATCCAAAATACCAAAATGGGGAGTGGACTGAGGAGCAAGTATTCAGGAAATTTCTGGATAACTTCGATTCACCGTATGACAAAGATGGATTGGTAAGTAAAAGAGCTTAATCTAAGGGAAATTTCTTCTATTCAGGTTGAAATTAGGAACGGGAAATAGGCCCCAAACCTTAAACATCTCAACACATTGATAGCATATTTGTTACAAATAGAAGTAAAATATTTCCTTAGGAACCATCTAGAACAGGGGTCCTCAAACTTTTTAAACAGGGGGCCAGTTCACTGTCCCTCACACAGTTGGAGGGCCGGACTATAGTTTAAAAAAAAACTATGAACAAATTCCTATGCACACTGCACATATCTTATTTTGAAGTAAAAAAACAAATGGGCAAAAACACCCGCATGTGGCCCGTGGGCCATAGTTTGAAGGATGCCTGATCTAGAAGGTTGAAAACTGATGTAATAAAATATATGTGTGTGCACACATACAGACACGTATGTTGGTATATACTGGTAGGGGATCCACATAGAGCTAACTACCTGGCATCAGAAGAATGTGGTGTTTTGATTAAACACTCCATGTCATGGTTACCTTATTCAACGTACTCAACTAGTTGCATTCCAATGAACTAGACTATAATAAAGCATATTTACTTTAAAAATGAGATATAATTCAATTTTTTGGAACAGATTTACAAGACCTTCCAGGATGCTTTAGGGCCTCTGCATTCATTCTTATGAGCATCATTTGTGATCACACTTTACTCTGTGAAAATGCCATTTAAAAGCAGCTTTATTTTTATTTTTATTTTTATTTCAGCATGTTATAGGGGTACAAATTTTAAGGTTTCAATAAATGCCCTTTCCCCCGCTTCCTCCACAAGTCCGAGTTTCCAGCATGACCATCCCCCAGATGGTGCACATCTCACTCATTATGTATGTATATACCCGCCCCCCTCCCCCCTGCCCCCTGCCCAATACCCTATTACTGTAGTACCTATGTGTCCACTTAGGTGCTGCTCAGTTAATACCAGTTTGCTGGTGAGTATATGTGGTTAAAAGCAGCTTTTGATAAAGGGAACACCAGATTACAGAAGTTACTCTGATTTATTCTTTTTTTTTTTTTGTCCAGATGAAAATATTTTTATTATTTCTGGTACCCTAAAGATCCCATTTCATATAGTCAGCTCCTACATTTCCTCTAAGCCTCGTTTGATTTTTTCCCCATGTCTGGGAATTATCTTTATTGCAGACTGTACTTTTCTCTATATATCCAGACCAGGTGCCTGCCTTGCATATGAAACCTTCCAAGGCTTTCTGCTTACCTCTGAAATATTTCTTTTTTGGAATTTAATTCTTTAAAATTTTGTTGTATTCACTATGTATCGCTAATATTTTTTAAAAATCATTTTTGTTTCATGCATTTTTTTCTCGTTTCTAATCTTGTGGCAAAGATGTCCCATGCCCTTTAATCCTATGAAAACTGTAATGTGATAAGTATGTTAAATATATAAATAACCACAATGTTTCCTACAACAGTCTCTCTTTAGTGTGTCACCAAAATACAGAATAAGAACAGAATCAGTATAAGAATTTCTTTACTTATAACATCATTGGCAAAAGGTTTCTCCTCCTCTGTTAAAACCCCGTATTTCCTTTTAATAATATGTTGGGTATTTTTCCTTCTTCTTCTTTTTTTTTTTTTTTGCATCTGCCTGTTTTATTTATTTATTTATTTTTTATTTCATCATATTATGGAGGTACAAATATTGTTAGGGTTACAAATACTGCCCCTGCCCCCCTCCGTCCCCCCATATGTCCAATCCCCCAGTGGTGTGCATCACACACGTTATGGAAGCATACACCCCTTTCCTCCTCCCCGCTACTGCCTGCCCACCACCCAATAAAAAGTTTAGATTTGATTTTTTTTTGACATTTTGGTTACATTGTATATCTTTGCCTGTAGTATACTTAGAGGTTACTTTACATTTCTAAAGTGAGCTTGAAACAAAAGCAACCACCTTATCTCCATTAACTTTTTTCTTCAAGTTACGAATGCATAGCTTGGTAGAGTTACGGGAATTATATTTCCATGACTGTGTCTAGGCTGAGATGAAAATGTCATCCGTCTTTTATCAACAGCCATAAATGGACTTTTTTTTTTTAAGCCAGGGCCACTTCTGCTCTTAGGTGACGTAAGATTTTTGTGATAAGGGAAGGGTGTTGTCTCCTTGGCGACAGTCAGCGTCAGCAGAACGCTAGTGTCTGTTATCTCCCAACCCCTTTGCTACGCAGGAAGAGATTAGTGAAATGGTGGACGGGAATAAGAGGGTGGTTATGGGAAGAGAAAATAAACCTTTCCTTTTTGAAGGGAATTTCCCCCAACTTTTTTCATGAAACTTTATGGTGCGTCCCATGAGAAGGGGCAGGAGGCAGGAAGGGGGCCTTTCTTACTTCCAGTTGACGTCCTCCAGTCAGGGATGGAGAAATACCCTCTATTTGGGGCTTGTGCAGGTAGATTTTTTAAAAAAAGGGGGCTTAAATTCTGTAGGGCAGCCAAATGTTTAGGGACAGAAATAACAGAACTGCATGTTTTCTTTCGGTATTGCTGGCCTTTGATCTCTGAGATGTCAGTGGAAAAATAGCCAACTGCCATTTCCCCAAATTAGCCCAACTCTACACGGATCCCAGAGAGTCTTTGCTTTTCCTCTGCAGGTGGTTCCTCCTCATTACCAGGCTGCCCTCTTCTCTAACCCAAGTCACAGTAGCCAGTGGCTGTGATCCAGCTGATTGAAAGTCCCCACCCCACCCCTTTTCGACATTTATCTTAATAAGTCACATTAAGCTCTCAAATACTCATAAAGATTATTGAGATTTTTGGCAGTTGAAACATTTGATGTCACCTGTATATCACAGACCTTCTCTGGCTGTCACGACCATCACAGGGAGTGTGTTCCTAATGCAGATTGCTGGTTGCACTGCAGATCCCCAGAGTCCAAGTTTTTCTGGGTGGAGCCCATGGCTTTACATTTTTAACAAGTGTGCCAGATGACTCTTATATACCTTCATATGTGAGGTCTTTAGCTCTAAAAGATTCAGAAGTGCCTGTTCTTGGTTACTAAATATAATACTAAATATAATATACACATGAACCTCATTTAGCATAATAATGAATCTGGGCAACATTTATTGAGCACATACCAACTGGGCTTTGTGCTAAGGGCTTAACAGGGTTATCTCTTTTAATAGAAATAATAAAAATGTTTCTGAAAAGTGACATGTGATTCAAACTTTTATATATTGAGTCATATTTTAAATGTAAAAGGAATCGTTGATATAAAGGAACTCCATGGTAAGTTCTTTTATAAAGGGAATAATTAGCCCCTAATTTACCTTTTGCAAACTGAGATGTATATTAAGATTTCTTATGGTGACGCATAGTTACACGTGTAAGCCAGTGTGCTCATTTATGGTTAAAAATATATCCAAACAAGACAGAATTTAGAATAATGCAAAATATCAGCATAGTCCCTAGCCAAGGATGATGTTCAAATTTATGAACTTTTAATAATCTAGGCTAAGCTCTCAACTACTCGTAAAGGTTACTAGGGTTTACAGCAGTCACAAAATTTGATGTCATAAATCCCATGCAATTATTGCCCCACTTGGTTACCATAGCAGCCTGTGCATCAGGAGCTGTTTGGATGAAGGTATGAAAGCAAACAAATAAGGTGTAAAACAGACCCTCCTCACCCTTATTCTACCCCTAAACCCCACCACTTATTTTTTCAAATATTTTAAAAATACCTGTTTTGAATTTTTCATGTGTGTATATTACTTTATAGTCACATTTTTAAACGTCTCTTAGAACTTTAGCATTTCAGGGTCTATGAGTCTCACTGCTTCATCCATCTCGTATACAATTTTTAAGCACATAAAAATATTTTAAGTATTTTACTGAATATGTGTAGTAACCTAACCTTGTTTTAGGATTTTTCTAATGAGTCTGGAGCTGAAAAGAAGGGACTGTATTGTGACTTAAACATTTCTATTGACCCCATCTGGGACCTTCCCTTGCACATAATATATACCTTTTCAAATAAATAAGGCCAGCTTCATCAAGAGACCTGCTGTAAGTAGGAGTGTCCCTTCTCTCGTTTTTTATAATGTCAAATAAAACAAGTAATTATAGTAATTATTGATGAACAGCAATTTGCTATGATGAAGGCAAACATACAGGAGATCAGAGAGGTTGTGATTCAGGCCAGTCCCAATATAAATTGAGTCTCAGGAAATAAGCAGACGCCTAGCTAAGAATAACCTATGGCTTTTTCAGAGTTGATTAAATACATTAACTCTGACTTCTGGTTTGATGTAGTCTGACTTCCAGATGAGGTTTGATGCCACCCTTATCTTTTGCCCATCTTGGATTCCTTCTTCATTCACCATTCAGAGCCAACTCAACTCCAGGTCACCCTATCCTACTGGGGGAGTTTGGGATTGAGAGATGGGGTGACGATATTCTTTTCAATCATATCTTTGTGTATCAATTAGAGTTTGCATCCAATTGAAAGTAGTAATAGAAAATCTTATTACACAGTAGAATAAACAAATTATTTTTTATTCTACACAATGTCCTAGGTTGAGTGGCTAAAGGATAGTGGAGTTGAGGTCTCTGTGATTCTTTTTGCCTTTCCTTCATAACCTCAAGATGCCTGTGTAACTTTACTAGGCACATCTGAATTTTAGACAGCAGGAAAAAGGCAGGGAGAAGGAAAGGATGAAAAATAAGCAGAGCCTGTGTCAAGAAAGCAAAGACTGTCTTAGAAATTCCTATCAGATTTCTCATTGTATCTTATTGGCCACCACTAGCTGTAGCTGCAAGGGAGTCTGGGAAAGTAAATTTTTAGTTTTTTGACTTCTGTAGTAGAAAAAGCCATGTACAGGAATATTTCAATGGGTGTGGAGTAGGTCTCATTCAATGTCTGCTACCCTTGCTTAATAAATAAACAATAAAAATAACAACACAAAAATATTAAGAGTTTGATAAATTTTAAATTTTAGCTGTAGAAAATGTTCCTCAAATTGTCAAGTTAAAGTGCACAGTCAAAATGGCTCATGGCTCTGTGCGTAACTCTATCCCTTTACTTGATATGAATACTTTTGAAATTATCCATTACTTGTTTGACTCCTCCACCAGCCCTGTGAGCTCTTTGAGGACTAAGACTATCTTGATTATCTTTGATTTTCTCAAACATTGGTGTCCATAATAATTAACTGGGATGCTTGGATTGAAAAAAAGTAAATTCCACCACCACTTACTTCGTAGATTCCAGCTCAGTATGTGTGGGACAGGGCCTGGGATTCTGGATTTATGACAACATCTCAGGTAATTCTGATGCACCTGCTGGGGACTATACTGAGCAACATTGCCCCGGGACTTCACCCAGAACCAGACATATAGAAGGAGGGCAATAATTATGTGTAGAACTTCATGACCTACTGGGGGAATTATAAAACAGAGGCCAGAGGCCGAGGAATCCAAAGGAAGAGAGGAATGAAGAAATTCAAGAAAGGAGGACATTAATGGTATTCCAATTTTAACAAAGGCTCTATGCATGTATTATTTATTTCTATTTACTGACCACTGATAAGTACAGTTAAGTATTAGCTCAGTCCAAAAGTCTTTCTTTCAACTACTGCTTTTCATTGATTTTTGGTGGGGAGGAGATACAAGAAAGAGAACTGTGGATCCAGTGATATCTTTTCCTGTTCTCTTATAATTTCAGCAAAAAAGACAAGTGGTTCAGTCAGCTCATATGATTCTTGAATGGTATAGGTACGTTCCCAAAGACTTTTTGGGAGAAGTGTTTGCTGTTAAGGAATAGAAAGAGGTTTCGAATGATTTGTAGATTTCCCTTTTTGTGATGTTCTTAATCCCTCACGAGCCCTGAAAATTGATGGCTAAATAGAGAACAATGAATCTCCCAAACAGTCCTCATCATTGTGTCTGTCTCCTTCCATATAAGCCCACCCATACTTTGGGCTACTCTGACTGGCACAGAAATCAGTTAAACAGGAAGACAATTCTTTCCCCATATCAACTAATCATGACAGCCAGTGTAGTGAAATTGGAATGCACATATCACTTGTACCTATTATAAAAGAAGATTAATAACTATTCTGCTTTTCTCCAAAAGGTAAGTAATGTAAAATACTAGCATAGATAAACACATCAGTTGAAATTCCAGTGAGACAGTCATAGTTATTATAAAGTGGAGAGATAACATGGGGTGGGAGGGAGGTGTGGAACTGGGGGTAACTGTTTTACTCACTCTGGGCCTTTAATGAGTAATTTGTGTCTTAGAAAAGCGTGCAACCCAGGAGTGCTTAACTGGAAATCTGTTTCTTTACCCACGGGACAGAACTCCATTTTTTTGAAAGGAAAAGCATTGCTAATCTTGACAGAAGGACATGACATGCTGTTTCTGATGTGTCACAGACAGAATTAACTACAGTTGAGGAACACTTGCTTCTTTC
Source organism: Mirza zaza (assembly GCA_008750895.1). Taxonomy (NCBI): domain Eukaryota; kingdom Metazoa; phylum Chordata; class Mammalia; order Primates; family Cheirogaleidae; genus Mirza; species Mirza zaza. The sequence continues at coordinate 49,504 of VSMD01057412.1, read as the reverse complement.
TCTGAGTTTCAATCTCCCTTATCAGAACTGACGGGCTCTTGCTTCCAGGGAACAGATGACAGCCTGTGTCTCACTTTCCATTTAGGTTGGCTTGGAAATTTGCAAGACTTTCTTTCTTTCTTTCCCTGCAGCCCCCTTACTGCCATCCTCAGCTTTTTCTCTTGTTTTAGATCTATTCCTCAGCCGTGATCACCAAAAACAAAATCAAAAGACCTCTCTCGACTGAGATTCCCCTTCAGTTACTATTTACAGGTATGGAAGGTGGGCCTCCATTGAAGGAGTGAGAAGCAAAGTGTCGTTTTTGTCTCTAACTTTTCCACTGCAGGTGACCCCCGAGGAATTCATGAACTACTACGCAGGCGTAAGCGCATCCATTGACACCGACGTGTACTTCATCATCATGATGAAAACCGCCTGGAAGCTCTAACTGTAGGACTTGGGGACCGGGTCTTGGGGACAGCCCTGTGGCTCCAAAATGATTAAACCTCAGCTCGAAAACCAGGAGTATTTTTGATTTCACGTTCATCTCAGTGTTTCTTTCATATCAACACACTGTATTTTCTAAGGCTAAAAAACAGGCAGAAATAAAGGCACCAAGTAGTCAACTGTGAGCTTGCCTTCTCAGAGGCTTTTATTTTGCTCTACAGTGGAATGAAATACAATGATATCCGCAAAGCTCCTAGTGCTATGGTTGATACACTCAGGTGTCTAATCACCATTAGGTTTTTTTCCTTGACCATTAACGAAAGTTTGAGTATTTTAGTTACAACACCCATTCATGCACCCGCAGTCTGTCTTCACTTCCTTTTAGATGGTCCATTTATAAGTGAGAGAATTCATCTATTTTTATGACTTACTATAAATCTTTAAGTGTTTCAGTTCTAATTTGGGGACCAGAAGGAGACCATGTGTTAGCCTCAATTTCTAACTGAATTGTATTGAATTGTGAGTTCCACTGCTCAGGGTTTAGGGAAGCCTCACTTTGGCAAATAGGTTTAAAATGGCATTTTTGGTGGTCATTTTAAAGACTAGTGTGAGTGGAGGCTGTTTGAGCAGTTGATCCATGACTGTTCAAAGTATTCCTGTGGCTAAAGTTTTGAGGCTGGGCTGTGCCCTCGGATTTCACGTGGGACATCTGGCCCCGTGAGTAGGCAGACCATACCAGCAAGCCTTCGCGGGGTAGAATGTTTATCTCTCCCCTTCCCGCTTTCAGCCAGTCATGTTGAAGTTCCCACATCACAAGGAGGTTGGATGTGACAGGGACTAGATCATAGGCTTTTCCAAAGCAGATTTTCCATTTTGATATTTCTTGTTTTCAAGCCTCCACCTCCCAGCACTAAACTCCGTCTTCTTGTTGTGTGGGAATCTTCCCATAAAAGGCTACTAGAAGCGAAGGCAACCCCAGCTGCTGGAAAGTAGGCAGTGAAACTATAGCTCTCCTTCTATGTATCTGGGCCAGAGATAAACACAGTGACTAGCCTCTGGTCATAGTACTGGAGGCAACGCCCACCTTGCTTTATTGCTCAGGGAAGTCCCTTTTTGCCTCCTGTGTTCCTGGCAGCCATCAGTCCCCAGTTTGGGACATGGATTGGGTTAATGATCTCCTTTAAGACTTTATGTGTTTAAGTGGCTCTGGATTCAGGGTCTGAACACACTTTCCCAGGTTTTGTACCAATTCACTTGTTTATGTTTTATTCTATAGACTTGGAAGTTGAGATCAGGATATGTATTGATTGACAAATCATGAAAACAGTTGCTGCCAGACAAGAATTATAGCAGTCATTACATAAGGCACTGTGCTTTGTTTCTTGCTGAGAAGCTCAATTCTTGTTTATTCTGGCGACAGGCTGGACAAGGGACCTTTTTCTTGAGATGGGTGCAACCCTATCCCTACATCAAAACACTAGTGGGCTAGTTTTTTAAAAAGTAATTATACAAATCTGTTTTTATATTGGATTTATTATCTAGGCTTATATAGAGGTTGGTGGGCCAAAGATACTAAGTATTATGAAAAAATATATAGAAACTATGCAGAAAACCAAAAGAAATTATGAAGAAATGCATTTTTAAAAAATCCGTGTTTTTTTTGCAGCCTATACCTCACAGATTGTGGCTCAGGAGAAGATCCCTGCTTCCTGGGCATGGTGGGTTTCAAGCCTCTTGATCTAGATAGATTCGTGTCTTTGATTCTGGGTATGACTCATGCCTCTGCTTAACTGGAGGCACAGGGTGAGCATGTGATTCTGAGCAAGGGCTAGGTTGCAGCTATCAGTTTGTCTTCCCCAGTGACGCTTTGCTTCCTGTCTAACGGGGGCACAGGGCACAACTATCCGATTTTAGATAACCTGTGTCCTACAGTGTATTTGGTTATATTCAATTGCCTCTGTTCTAGCAGTTTGGGTTCTGGGCCCACCAGCAAGATGCTACTAAGGCCCTTTCACCCTCTGGAAACAAAACCTCTTAATAACCTCATGGTCAAGGATCACTCCACTCCCATTCTCAGTCTCATCTGTGATTTCTGGCATAGCCAGGAATCGCTCATTGTTTAGCCCTACTCCTTCTAACAATGGTGGGAGGAACAGAGATGAGTCACTTAAAAAAAACCATTTGCTAACACTTTTCTGGGTGTACTTTCTGTGTATTTAACTTAGAGATTTTAAACCTTACTCTGTTTACAATTTTAAAAGTAAGCACTTAGTTCAGATGATAAAACAATAAAAAGTCTTCAAAACATCTCTTGGGAGCATCTCACCTGTTGGGTAAGGACTCCAGATAGGAAATGAAGCAAACAAGTAAGCCAAAGAAAAGAGAATAAAATTGCCAGCTTTTTAATTAAATAGGAATGATGTATGTAAACATTCTGCAAATCTGAATTTGTCAGAAGAAGCCACCTGTGCAATACTGAGTCTGGGATTCTAAGGTTTGCCCAGAAGCAAACCTACGTGAGAATGGCCAGAGCCCCTGCCTCAGCTGCTGCCAAAGTTGGTGCACATCGTACCGAATCACCTGAATTCATTCACAGTGCAAATGAGAAACCCAAGATGTGGGTGCTGAATGATAGACTTACAGAGTTCTTCCCGCCAGTCTGTGGGGCTGTTTTTCAGTCATCTAACCCTTGATAGGGTCTTCCCAGGCCCAAATCGCACCATGGAGGACCATGCACTTGTTCTGTGTGATTTGGCAGCAGGCATGGAGTCATGTTTCATATCTTCCTAATGGCTTTTTGAGGTAGAGCTGTGGTTCTCCATGTTGGCTGCAGATTGACTTGGCAGCCCTCAGAGTCTGAGGGTAGGAATACATCTCATCAATAAATATTTATTGAGCTGTCTGCTCTATCTTTGAGGATAGAGCAGTACACTAGAATAAATGCAAATATAATAAAACCACTGGCTTTCCAACTAAACTAACAAGCCACAGTTGTTAAGAGACCAAAGTGGGCAGAGAGAAGGAGGGAAACATGCCCCTTCCTGAATCTCATTCAGCCTCTGAAGCCGGGAGTGTTGGAGCCTTTCATCTGGCACCATATTGGGGAACTACATAGTAAATTTGATGAACGTAGACAGTCTATCAAGGCAATGCAAGGAAAAACCGCCTCTATATTTGAAGGCAGATAATTGTCTTGACCCATCAATTCTCTTGGCTAATGTAGATTGTCTCACTGACCCATGAGAATACAAGCAGGCAGTGAGTCCACCCTCACTAAGCTTCCTGCAAATGCAGTCTGTTATGCTTGCATTTAATTAAGTGGAGAGATTAAATGAACCAAATCATTCTTGTATGATGTGTGTGGGCCTTTCTACTCCTGCCCCATGAAATGATGTTACCCTCTGAGTAGTATACCTTGTTGGATTTATGTATATCTATTTTGAGTACAGAATAAAGACCCTTGCAACTTCCACTTTTCCAAATTGGTCAACAAACTTGCTTCCCTGGGAAATGATTGGCTGTTGTTTTAAGTTAAGATCTTGTTGAATGAAGCAGCAACATTTTAAACCTTAGAAATACTTATGACTGAAAAAAAAAATAGAAGTGTCGATGATCTGATAGATTGTCATAAAATCTTGGTGATTTTTGTTTAATTGATCCTCTTGAAAGCCAATGTTTCTCAGCATGGTTTTACTCCTCCAAGTCACTTGTATGGAAACCACATAATGGTGATAGAGATAGCTAGTTCTTTTATTCTAAAAAATAAAAACATAAAGCCCACCTATTGAATTCCCTAAAATTATTTGTTCTAAAACAGATGGCAGGTAAAATCTGTTGAAAGACACATCAACAAATGATTGATGGGGGTTCTGAGAACACCGCTGTGTGAGAATTATTCTTTTTGCTGTCTCAGTTGGTGTGGTGAGAGGCTGTGGTGAAACAGCTCTTCCTCTCTGAGAATAATAGCATGACCTTCTTGTTTAATTCTCACACCTGCTTCGCCAAAGCCAGTTTTTTCCCTCAGTAAAATATAGTGGAAGATCCTCTTCAGGAGTGGAACTCACAGAAAAGATGAACAGCCAACCAGTGGCTGAGGTTTTGATATGGACCTTGCAACTGGAAAGTATAGTGCATCAGGGAAAGAAAATCTCAAAATGTAATGACCGTCTTCCTTTTGTATTAGATTCTTTATTATGGAATTTATTTTACAATACTTTACAATACTTCTTACAGTATTTTACAATACTTCTATGAAGTATTGTAAAATCCTAGCAGCCATTGAACGGCATTGATGCAACTTGGGTTTCACTAAAGTCCTCGTGAGCACCATGGGCTTCCAGCTCCGGCTCTTGCTCTCAACACTTGGAGGTGTGACAAGCAGCTAAGACCTGCCAAGGGTTTGACACACCCAGTTTTTACCTTACGCTCCCCATGTAACCATCACTCATTTGCAATTTCATTCTGCTCTAGACGCTGTAATAAATTTACTAGGGACCTTGTGGCTCAAGGTTCAAGCACCTGAAATTTGAATCAAGATCTGAGTTTGTTATCCTGTTTCATTGAAGACTGGAGTAACCTTTTCCTCACTGACCTTAAAGCTTGGCATTCAGAAACTAGTATTGACTTGGGAACATCTTGGCCTTGACCTTGAAAGGTTTGAGCTGCTGGTCTCCTGGAAACGTTCAGGCCACGTGCGGTGCTGACGGCAATAAGAACTCTGAGAGACACTTAGAACAGAATGGGGACCTGGAATTGAGAGAAAATGACAGATGGCAGAGTGGCCTGCTCCTGCCAGGGTTATAGTAAATCTCAGAGTGCTTCCATATTGATGGGATAAAGTGCTGCACAAATGCAGGGTATTATCAAATGCTAGCCATTACCTTACTAAATCCAGATCACTCTTTTAGTTTCCAAGGGAACTGGGAAATAAAGTACCATTCCACAGGTTCCTACTTAGGCCTTAAATCTCATTTAGCAGTATCACTCAAAATCCATTGGCCTGAGATTATTACTGAAGTTGCAAAATGTGTATAGTAATCGCCATGAATTCAGACTTTAGTAATTGAGGTCATTTACAGAGTTTGAGTGGAAATTTACTTTTGTTTCATCTATACTAGCTAAAAAAAGGATGGAAGGTGTTAGTAATATAAAGAAGATTATAAGGGCTGTGTCTACCTATAGTCATATATGTTTTATAGGAACTTGGAGGTATCTATTTGCATATAAATGTAATTAATATGCTAGTCATAAAAAGTTCTTGTATATGTTTTAAAACAATCCCAGTTTAAATGCTAGTTGACAATATTTTATTGTACAACTACAGCTCAAGCTATTTTCTAGATAACGAGGTGTTTCTATATGGAAATCCTATGTTGATAATGTTTTAAAATAGAAATTGAATAGAAATTGAGGGTCAAAACAACATTCTGCTTTAGAAAGAAGAATTTCCATGATATTTATAATATAAAATTTAAAATATTTTATTTAAGAAGCTATAGATGCTTCCAGTGGTAAGCTATGTATGCTTTGAAAACAAGAACTTACCTTAATGGCAATAGCTGGGATATCATTTCTAGGAACCAAAACTTGAGAAGTTTCTGAGTCACAAAGTTAGATATGGTTTAATTTTTAATACCAAGCTTATCATTTTATCACATTATCAGACTATGCCTTGTTATTAACATGATTCTGATTTAATAGAATTTCCTTAATTCTACAAATATTCTACAAATTCCTTAATTCTTCAAACATTAGCAACTGTTGTAATAAAAGAGTACATTTAGCTTTTGTATTTCAGTTTTAAAGTGTTTCCAAAATATATTTCTTCTTATTAGCTAACATGTTACATATCATGCTTCTTTAAACATTTACTTCCCTGATGGTGCTTTTGAATCATTTAAAAATGTTATTTGTGTGATGTTTCAGTTCCAGGTGATGAAATTTCTTCTTTGAAAATGATAAAGCCCTGTTCACATTGCACTTTCTCATGCTTTTGAAAGAATGAAGCATAATTATTCATGAAAATATTATTTTGACAGCCAAGGATGAAAGTTTGAAAATTTGATGTTAATATTCCTTTTCCTGCAGGGATGAACTGCTTCTATTTAGCTGGCCTAGCAAGTTCCCAGAATGCCCAGCTTCTGAATGGTGCTTTTAGGACTATGGAGAATAGTATTACTCTGTGGCTGGTATTAAGGAATGGGGGAGGGTGAGAGAAGGGAGAGATAGATGGAATTAGGGGCTGGTTCCTACTCTTTACACCTTTGCTCTTAACTTCACTGCCCAGTCTAGGAAGCACAGGTCTGGCCCTGAAATACTAACACAAATCCTGGCCAAACTGAGAAGTCAGGAGAATTGGCCTTCTGGTACCCCCCTCCCACCCCATGGCTACTTCCTCTGCACTCTGCCATCGAGTATTAGGCATCATGTACTTCTGAATGCTTAAGGATTCTGGGAAGTTCCCCATTCTATAGATCAATCCCTACCTGTGTGTTTTTTCTAGACTCCCTTTCCCTAAAGAGCTTTTTACCTGTTCATTTATGCTATAAATTTCTATATCCTAAAATAGTAATATGAGGTCTACTCTAGAGCAGTGCTGTCCCACAAAAATTTCCTGGGTGATGGAAATATTCTATGTCTGTGCTCTTCAATGTGGCTGCCACTAGCTAGACATGGTTAATGAGCATTTGAAATGTGGCTAGTGTGATTTATAAACTGAATTTTTTATTATACTTAATTTTAATGAGTACAAATTTAAATAGTCTCATGCAGCTAGTGGCCACCATATTGGATAATAAGGTAGAGATCTAGAGATCTTATCTTAATGCAAAAAATGATGGCTCTAGGGGAACTGTACCTGGCCAGTGGGTAGGTGAGACTGTGGCCACCTGTAAAGATGTCTCATCTCAGAAAGCCACCTTAGAAGGGAAAGTCAACTAGGCTCTCCCTGCCTAACTTCTTGATTGGCAGTGTCAAATCACACTCGATAGAAAATATTTCAGAAAGAAGGTAAAATGCTCTACTGTGACTCACGTATTTTGACACCATTTCTTTCTTTCTTCCCTTGCCTATTTTTTCCTTCAGGTTTCCCAAGAAGACTTTTTGAACTATTATGCTGGTGTTAGTGCTTCTATTGATACCGATGCCTATTTTGTTTTGATGATGAAAAAATCTTGGAGATTATGACTTTTGTCTATTCTGGAAATCAGGGACTCCCAGAGAGTGGTATGATTTTGAAACAAGCCCAATGCTATGGATTTTGATAAGGTATAAACTAAAGTTTCTGAAAGATCTGGAATTTTAAAAGCAATAGATCTTTGGTCATCTTACTTAATTACCTGGAATGTGTTCATCTCCATAAATACCTGAGGATATATTTTTAAATCAGAAAGGAAGGAAGAAAGGAAGAAAGAAAACCAATGAAGTGAGATTGGGAAGTGGTTCCTAGGTAAAATAATGTATTTGTTCTAATAGGTGTTCCTCTTATAGGTATAAATGTAGCTATTTCCCCACATCTTCATTTTATCTACAGCATGCGATCTCTATAGAAGATGGTGATAATAAAAGGATTAGAGGAACTTCTAACTGTGTAAAATGTCCTGAGATTACTTATTTTATTGTTTCTCTTGGTAAATACTCTGCAAATAAAAGAAAATTTGTTTTATTCTGAAATTTATGATTTTTTTTCTATTTTTAGATTTTAATGCAGGAATTTTAACTCAGCAAATTCCCACACCTGCATGAACAGGGGGCATAAGTGCCTCTGGTGAGAAAAGAAAGTGAGCTCAGCTGGCCCACTTGGTTAAAGTCTGTGCTTTCATGGAGCGGGCTCACGTGTTGGGTCAGCCTAATAGGATGAAAGACAGTGAAAAGGAAAGAAGTGTCTATTGCAAGACTTGGCAGCTTTCTGGAGCTTCAGGGTAGATTGAAGAGGAGGACTTTAAACCTGTTTTGGGGAATTCATCTTTTTGAACCCACTTCTAGGCTCCTCCACAAGGCAGGTGATGTCAGTTTTCCCGTCTGATTTCTCTTCTTCTAATAACTGCTTTTCAGGTGACAAACACAGCTCTAAGTTGACTGTGCATACCCACAGCCCCTTCATCTTGGAAAGAGGTAGAAGTGAGGGTGGGAGAAGAGATGGAAAGCAAAAGCTGTGTTTCTCAAACTTGATGAGCCCACAGATCACTTGGGGATCTTAACATGCTAATTGTGGTTCAGAAGTTTGGGCTGGGCACTGAAGTTTTGCCTAATGAACTTACCTATGACGTTCATGCCTCTGATCTTCAGATAACACTTTGAGTAGGGAGGGGTAAAGAGATACCAGCTTGTATATTTCCAGTGTGTTTGGCTTATTGTTTTGCCCACCTTTGGTTGGCAATGATAGTCTGTGATTTCTTACTGCTGGGCTATTCTTTTCTTGTCTTTAAGTTCATGAATGTACAAGGGAAATATCAAAATAACAAAGAAAATATATGTGCCTCCCAGGTATGTGTAGGAGAGAAACAACACTTCCAACTGAAGAATTTCTCATAGTTCAGAACTGAATCCTGAAGACATCTGGCCTCAAAGATTTGAATCTGTCAGAGTAGGTCCATCTCTTAAAAAAGACCTACACTACTCTGAGCAAGCTCATAGCAATCGATACTAAAACTAGAATGCCAATCCATTGATCTACTATGAAGAATATAATCCTCATGTTTCCAGACCAGATCAAAGAATCTCATCTGGATTTGAGGATGTGAGAGAATGACAGCTTAACTCTCAGTTCAGGGATGTTTTTAGTAGTTTATTCTCTGATACTACAAAGCAGTACAGAAGAGATACGCATGTGGTATCTTAGGAGAACGCTAGTTAACAAATAAATCCTCAAATTTATAAAAGCTACAACACAATATATTTATTTTTCACTCATAAAAAAGTACATCCATGCAATGATTTTGGGTCTCAGTCCCCTCCATTTTGTGGTTTGCTGTTTTCTGGGACTTCATAGCCAATGGTATCCATGTGACAGAAGAAGGTGAGGGTGTTGAGAAGGCTGAAAAGCTTTGGCCTGGAAGTGACAAGGTTACTCATGTTTGAACTCCATGTGATGATAGTCATGTGATTATATCTAAATGCAAGGGAGGTTAAGAAATGTAGTCTTTTCAGGAAAACATCTTGCCAATGGAAATATTAATGGGAGGAGAGAACAAACTTAGGTGGAAAACTAGTTGTCTCTGCCTCTTGAAGTAGTAGTCCACATTGCCTTTCATTTTATCACAAAGGCATGCTTGGTGGTCACAGTAGCCCATGTGGAGTGAGATATCTGCCAGGTTGGAGGATGGTAGAACTGAGGTCTCTCTATCCTCAGCCATGTTAGTAACCAAATAAACAACTTATACAACCATTTAAGGTGATGATTCTCCAATCAAAAAGTCGGTCACCTGGGCCAGTCACCTGGGCCTCAAGGCCTTATTCAGGACCTTGAAATTTTGCTACAACAACATGGAGGCAACTTATCCTTTATCTGCCTCCATAATATGGGTCCTAGGAATTTCCCATGTCCATTCAGGGGCTTTCCGTGGGAAGTTGAAACTAAGTTCTATCATATATACTGGGACCAAGTTATTTATTTACATTGGTAAATGAAAAAAAAAATGTCCTAGAGGCAAATCTCTTCTTGGAAGTCTAATTAAAATTTCAAGGTTATTTGGTCATTGAAATCAAAACATGGGGTATGAAGACTAAATATTTAATGAAATTAGTCTGACAGTTTAATGCATTCATCTTGCCAGTGAGACTACAACATTCCTTTCACAAAATTCCTGGAGGGGACTAAGAAAGATGTGCTCTCTGTCCTCTCTTTTTCAATGCTTCATAGCTGAGTAACTACCTGTAGGAGGGACACTCTTTACTTTAAATTTGTTAATTATACATATTAGCAAAATCACTCAGGTTCTGGCCTGTCTCGCCTGCCTGGGGTTGATGTTTGTCTCCTTAGGGTGCTTTTACATACCTCTTGCTATAGTCTGAATGTTTGTGTCCACCCCCAAGATTCATACAGTAAACTCCTAACCTCCAAGGTGATGGTCTAAGGAGGTGGGACTTTTGGGAGGTGATTGGGGGATGAGGGCAGACTCTTAGGAATGGGATTAGTGCCCTTATAAACTAGGCTCAAGGGAGCACATTTCACCCTGTGAGGCCACAGTGAGAAAGTGCCAACTAGGAAATGTGCCTTCAGTAGACACCAAATCTACCAATGCCTTGATCTTGGACTTCCCAGCCTCCAGAACTGTGAGAAATAAATTACTGTTGCTTGTAAGCCACCCAGTCTAGGATATTTTGTTATAGCAGCCTGAAGAGACTTAAGAAACCTCTCTTCTAATTTACTGTGTATGAATTATCACAGTAATTTCAATATTTCTCTGAGGGCCGTTTCTTACTAGCTGTGTGACCTTGAACAAATTACGTGACCTCTTAAACCTCAATTTCCTCATTTGTTAAGTAGAAATAATAGTGACCACATATATTTAGTTAATATATAGAAAGCTCTTAGAATTGTACCTGGAACTAAATAAGGTCTGTAGAAGTGTTTGTTATTATTTAATGTCACTTTCCAGAGCTGGCTGATTATGTTTTTGAGTGAGCTTTCTCTTCCTTCCCATTGTACAGGCTCAGTTCATCTCACGTCCAATCTAGAAAGAGCCCCTAGATGATTTCCCTGCCTACAGTCTTCTACCTTCCTATCATACCTCACACTAACTCCAGAATGAATTTTTCTAAGTCTCAAGTTCATCCCCATTATTTCACTTCCTAAAGTCATTCAATAGCTCCCTCACCCTCACTAAAATGTTCAGACATCTTAGCATAGCATTTAAGGCATCCACAATATTTCCTGATAAATATCCCATGATATTCTTCAGATTTCCCATGCTTCAGGTATGTAAGTGTGGCCCGATAAAGAATCTGGTCTTTTCCTGAGTTCCTGGCATAGAGCTTCTAAAAATCTTTGATTTCCTGAGTGATAAGAGTGTCTTTGTTATGCTAATAAGATGACTCCCAGTGAGCACCTAGATAGGTTTAGAATGTGGGCTGGTCACCAGAAAAATCAACCAGGTAATTAGAAGGTTGGGGCTTTGGGCCAGCCACCCTGTGGGAGAGGAGGGGTGTTGAAGATTGAGTTCAGTCACATAGACAACCATTTAATCAATCATGCCTGTGCAATAAGGCCCCACTGAGAATTCTGAACATTGAAGCTAGGTGGCACTTCCTGGTTGGTGATGTGCCTTGACTCTACACAGAGAGAGTGCTGTGTTCCCTCTTGGATGTTGCCTGTGTACCTCTTTGGCTGATCTTCCTTTTAAATCCTTTATATTAATAATCAAACTGTAATTTAAAGTATAGCACTTTCCTGAATTCTGTGAGTTATTATAGCAAATTATTGAACCTGAGGGGATTGTAGGAACCTGTACTTCTCACCACTGGCTGTAAATTCAAGAGTGCAACACAGAAACCCTGCCTGAGTTTCCAGCTTGCCTGGCCTGCTCTGCAGAATTTGGACTCAAGACTGTAGCATCAACTCTTACCTGAATTTCCAGCCTGCTGACTTGCTCTGCAGATTTCAGTCTTGCCAGACCTGACAATCATGCAAACCAATTTCTTAAAATCTCTCTCTCATCTCTCTCTTAATTTCACTCTCCCCCCAGCCCGCCTACACATTACTGGTTCTGCTTCTCTGCAGAACACTGACTAATACAGAAGTGTAGGTGGTCTGGGATCCCTCAAAGTCAGAAGAAAGTATCTGAAGTAAAAGCAATCTTGTTGGGGACAGTTCCCTTTAACTTGTGAAATCTTCCCTAATTGGAGGAGATTAATGCCAGACTTGAGTTGCAGTACACCCAGCTGAGGTTGACATAGAGAAACTAAGTCACGATTCACTAAAGTGGCTCATATTTCAAGGCCCCATTCATAAGTGAAAGCCCTTTACAAAGCTTTTCTCAATCTTTCTGCAAAATTGACTTGCTCTATCTTTCATTCTTTTATGCCTCTTTTGTTGAGTGTGTGTGTATCTTTGTATCACAGTCCATGAGTTAAATGTATAAGAAGTACTATATTATTTTCTTTAACTGACATTCAGACTTATGGTCCTCCCAAATTCAAGCTGGATGGCAGAAATGCAGCCTGAGTCTTTCTTGGGACACCCACCCAAGCCCTGTGCTATGGTTCTCGGATGTGAAACAGTGCCAAGGCATGCAAGGGGAGAGGGAAGTGTATAACCTCAGTTTACTCAGGCTGTCTCTGAGGTATCATCACTTTCTTTCTTTTCAGGGTCCCTTAGGTCCACTGAAGTTTCACAACTTTTCTACCATATCTAGGAAATGGCAACTTTGAAAAGCTGCCAGTGAGGTAGATGAACATCTCAGGTTTGAGATATCTGTGGTTATATTTAAACAAGAAATCTAACAGGCTGTTGGATATTTCATTCATTCAACCAATAAATATTTATTGATCAAATATTAGCTGCTATCAGTGAGTACTCCTGTAAGTGATTGGGATCTAGCTTTGAACAAAGAAATACATATTTCCTCATAGAAGTTCAATCTAGCAGGCACAGTTCTGAAGTTTAAGGTATATGGATGGGTCAGAACACCTTGAAGGTAAATCAATAAAGGGAATGAAAGAATTAAGACACAGGAGAAATCAGATGACTGAAGAAGAAAGTTCTGGAGTGGGAGGGAAGGATAGAGTTAAGGCTATTAAAGCTTGGTTTGGTCTTCTGCAGATGAAGGGTCATCTTATTCTTAGGCAAGGGGAATAGTTGGTAGGGATTTATGGAGATTTTGGAGTTTGAAGATGAGGATAGGAAAGAGAGGAAACATGAGTTATTGACCCAATTTTTTCAAAGTATAGGTAAAATCATCTGCTTGGAATAAGAAAGTCTGAGATTCAATGGAGGATTTGAAGTAAAAGGCAGAGGTTTGACAATAGTCATTGAGGACATTGGGAAAGGGTGCTGCCATGCATAAATAAAGGAAATCACAAATTTATATGGACACTGTTTGGCAGCATTATGTAATTTTTCACCAACAGTTCAGCAGATAGGGTGCAGAAGCAGAGATGTGAATTTTAGGGACATGTTGCATCATCTTGTTCCATAGCATCTATCACTGTAAGTAGCACATAAGAGGTACTCAGTAAACTGTGATGGAATTTAATAATTATTTTAAAAATGATAGGATAGGTAATCTTGAAATATACTGTTGTATTGTCCATATCACAAGGGAGAAATCAGATTATGAATCTAGAACATCAAAATCTCAGTATTGAGGTAATTCTATTCTAGATTATAGATAAAAGATGAAAATGTTAATTACAAGTAAGAATTATATTGAACAATATTTTATTCTTTTAATTGGTTTTTATTGTAATAATAATACATACATACTTCCTTCTCTCCCCACAAAAGGAAGACAAAAGAATAAATGGAAGTCTCCTACTTTTATGTATCCATCTACCAGCCCATTCTCCTTCCCAATAATAACCACTGAAAACATTTTGAAGCACTGCCTTTCAAACCATTTTCTAAACATATTCTCACTCTAATATTCTCTCTTTTTTTTCTCTAATTACAAACAAATTCTTATTTTAGCAAACACTTTAGTTCACTTCTCCAACATCCTTCATTTCCTTCCTCCCTCCCTTGTCCTGATTTTGACCAGGTCCTTATCTCATCCCCAGTTCTGGAGAAGGTGAGCCATTTCTAAGCCAATCAGTGCATGACATTCTTCTAGTGACTGCTATTGGCCTGAAGATGTGCACATGATTTCAGTTGGATTAATCATGCTAAAGGAAAAGCTCCTATTTCATGCTTAGAAGAGGAGTACTTCTTTTTAAAATTTAACAATTTCTGTAGGAAATGGTTACCTTTTTTGCTCTTAGATTAAAAGATATGTGAATATTAAAATCATTTCATGGCTCAAGTACTTTTTCTTCTCCAAAGTTTTTCAATAAAGGTATAGACAAAAATTATTTCATTAAGTAATGAAAAGAAGGTGGCTGTGGTCCTGTTGCAGTATGGATGACACAGGAAGAACTTCCTCAGATAGGGGGCAACATTTGTGTTTTCCTGTAAATGTGGCTTAAGCTGTCATCTCACTGTAAGAGATTGCATTAATGGCTTGACTCTTCACCCTTTCCCTACCCACATACTTTGCCATGTGACTTGGAGTTCCCACACAAAGGGGAAGTATATTTCTTCACTCTTTGATTCTGGGTTTGGTCATATGAACTGGTTGGCCAATAAGATGAGGTAGAACTGATGGGTGGACCAGCCTGGCATTTTTTCTGCTTGCCATCTTATGCCTGTGCTATGAAAAGAAACATGCTGGATTAGTTTGCTAGTCTTAAGAGAAAGACAGGAAACTCATGGAGCAGAACATTCCCAGTTGAATCCAGTTGAAACCAGCTGACTTCCCTCCAGTTTTAGATTCCTGAAACTAATAGTAGAACCACCCAGCAGAGCCCAACCTAAATCATTCAACTCCCATACAGCAGACAATTTGTGAGAATCAGTGCTCACAAATTTCTACACAGCATCAGTGTAGAAATAGCTAATGGATACACTGCCCAATCTAGCATTTTCTCCTCATGGAAATGATAGGGGAAGAAATAAGAGAGGTGGAGACTTTGGGCAAGTTTGCTCTTCCTAGAAGCTTTTGACAAAAATGGCATAGATAGTTGTCTTTATCAGTATATATAGTACTATGATAGTTCTTTTAATAACTTTGTTAGTATTCCATAGTATGGGTATATTACAATTTATTTAGATTTGTAATTTTTCTCAAATACAAGTGATGATGTATAGATATTTTAATCAATATATTTTTAATTCTTTGTGAGATTATTTCTGTAAAAAATTCTTAAAAGTGGAATTTCTGTATATACACATTTAAATTTTTGCTACATATTTCCAAATTGCCTTTTTAAAAGTCTGTACTAAGTTATACTCCCATTGATAGAAAGCCAACTTTCCCATATCCTTCTTGGCATTAAGTTTACTAATCTTTTCAATCTTCACAGTTTAATAGGCAGAACATTTATCTCATTCATTTCAATTGTATTTTTTATTTTGAATAAGATTAAGCAATTTTCATATTTTTAAAATCAGTTTCTTTTGTGAGCCTTCTGTTAATGTGCTTTGTTTATTTACCCCTCGTTTTATTCATCTTTTGCTTGTTGACTTATAAGACTCTTTGGGTTTTAAGGATATTAGTATTTTGCTTTTCATAATGTTACTATATTTCCAGTTTATTTTTATCTTCCCTTTTTATTGTGGATATTTTTAATTTAGTAAAGAAATTACCAACATTCTAAATTTTATGTAGTAAATGTACCAATCTTTTTATTTTATGGTTTCTGGGTTTTATGCCTTATTCAGAAATGCTTGCCACATCTAAAAAATGTAAAATGACTCACCCATGTCTTCTAACACTTCTCATTTTAAAAATTATTTATATCTGACCTATTAATATGTGGGATTTATTTTGAAAGAAGAAGTCTGCTTTCCTCTTTATTTGTAAATGTAGCCATTTATAAATACTATTGTATACTATTCCAATCTCATTCCAATCCAGTGTACTATTCCAATCTTATTTATGAATTAATCCACATTTTCCCCACTAATTAGAAATGAATGATATTTTCATAATTTCATAGATCTAGACTCACAGATTCTCTATTTTATACCATTGATTGTTCTGTCGATTGCTGCTGAATCAAGTTTTAAAACCACCTGTGCGGTTAGTCTCTTCTCAATTATTTTCTTCTCTGGAATTGTGTAGGCTATTCTTGAACATTTATTTCACCATGTGATATTTAGAATAACAGTACATGCAACAAAAACTACATCTCAGTTATTTATTATGATTATTTCTGGAGTGTGATTAGAGTAGCATCTTTTACTTATTATGAATATATTACACATATCTATTTTTCTTGAAGTTAGAGCACAAGCAAGTAATAGGTTAGTAGTAAGGATTCAATAAGGATTTAAATAAATAAATAAACATGAAAATATTATAAGCAGAGACCTTAATGAAGTATCTGTGTCTTGCAGCGTTTTTGTTTTACTCAATTCCCTTCTGTTTTCAAACATACAATTTCATCAGCTAATGATGATAATTTTGTTTCCTCCTATTCAATATTTATGGTTTTTACTTTTTTTCTTGTCTAATTGCATTCCCTAGCATTTCTAAAACAATATTAAATGCAGTGACAGTAGAATTACCTTTGTCTTATCCCTAAATATAATGAAATATTTTTAACATTTCACCATTGACACACTGTTTTACTTACCTGGCTTATACGCTATTTTTATTTTACTAAAGGTATTACATTTTTAATAAGTAAAAGCCTGAGCGTTATTCAAATCTACACTGGCAACTTCACAATTAAATTCATGAAAGTTTATTACTGTGTAGAAAACAGGTTTTATGGCATGTTTATCAGTCTCAAGCTATAGCATTTACTGAACCTCTATCTAAATAAACTAATGATTCCTTAGGCTCTAAAAGTAATATTTTAGTCTATCAGTGGATAAGCTTAATATTAAAATGTTTTCTGATAATTCTGCATTTTTGGTTAATCAGTAGTGCTGTTAACACTTTGCAGCAACTACTTTGACATAAAAAAAGACCTTTTCGGTCTCTTCAAGTTCTCCACTTCTAGATGAGAAATCTTTAACTAGAGTAGAGGCAAATTGGCTATAATAATTTATAGTTGAGGGGTCCTCCAGATAAACTCAAATGTTTCAGCACAGTTCAGTATTTCAACTTTATTTGTCAAACCTCAGGGGCTTTGCATGCCATTTGCTTCACATTGGTTTTTTTTTTTTTTTTTTTTTTTTTTTACCAGTGTCTTGAGGAGCGTTAATGTGTTCCTTGAGCCTAAAAGATTTTATGCATCCCACTTTCTTGGTCAGAACAGCTGTGTCCTTACCAGCCACACATGAATGCCACAAGCCTTTGTAATTCAGAAGTTAGGATAGGATTTAATGTGGATCTATAATAAACTAAATACATCAACAAACAAAATTAAATGCAGATATTTATCAGAGAAATGAAGCTTTGGAAAATTGTCTCCCCCCCCCTCCACCCCACCTGTTGTTTCCCCACTTCTGTGGTTACAGTGGTTAAGAGTGCAGCTGGGGAGGTAACTGTGGATGGGGAAGGCAACTGACTTCTTACACACGGCTGCCCAGATGCACTGCTTTCTCAGGGATGCAGTGCCTGCCTCTCTCTGAACAGCCTTGCTTGGCAATCTTCTGTCTTGCACAGTGATAAGGAAACAGTTTGACTACAACATCATTTGCTGATATGTTATTTCATTCTTTGATCCATTTATTCATGTTTATGGGTGAATGCCTACTACATTTTAGGTACTGTGTTAGCAAGAGACATAAGCCCCAGGAAGTCATAGTCCTCTATGCCAGAATGCTTGAAAGGCCTTAGAGGAGTCAGACAAACCGTGTAATTACAAATCAGTGTGATGACAATAGGAATAAGCATAAGGTCCTCTTAGGAGCACTCGGTGAACCACATCCTGGCCTGTGAGAGGATGTCTTCCCAGAAGAGGTGATGATGCCTAAGGCTAGTCTAGAGGAACCGACATGAATTAGCCAGATGATAGGAGTGATAAGTGCAAAGGCCAGTGATTGAGAACTGGGGCTGCCAGTGATCATGGCAAGAAGTGAAGAAAGAAACATAAGAGAGGCTGAACAATGTTCCTCTCCTCCCCCAAATTGTCCACTTTCTAATCCAGGGAACATATAAATATGTTACTCTACATGGCCAAAGGGAGTTGGTAGATGTAATTATGTAAAGATCTTGAGATGGAGAGATTAACCTTGATTATCAGAGTGGACAGACCCAATGTAATCATAAAAATTCTTATAAGAAGAAGCAAGAGCATCAGAGTGAGAGAAGGCATTGTGATGACAATCACAGAGGCTGGGGTGACCCACTTTGAAGATGGAAGAAGTGGCCAGGAGGCAGGGGATACAAGTGGCCTCTAGGAGATGAGAAAAGCAAGGAAATAGATTCTCCCTTGTTAGTCTCCAGAAGTAACGCAGCCCTGCTGACACCCAGGTTTTTGCCCTGTAAGACTCATTTTGGACTTCTGATATCCTCCTGATCTGCAGGATAATAAATCTGTGTTCTTTTGTTTGTGATAATTTGTTATAGCAGCCACAAGAAACTAATATACTAGATTATCAAGAGCCTTGAATGCCATGCTGGAAGGACACTGACAGTTTTAGTTAGGGAAGTGACTTGATTAGATTTCCTCCTTAGAATGATTCCCCTCCCCTGGGCTGGAGAATTGGTCATAAATAGAGCCAGACTAGGGAGGGGGCAAATGGACTTTTTTTTTTTTTTAACCTCTCCAGCCACTTAGGGGTGCCAAAACAAGGTCCAAGTGAGCATGAGGCTAAGATAAAATAGGTTTCTGTGCCGACTTTCTCCTTGTCAGAAAAGCTCCTCCCTCTCCTCTTCTTCCCTTTCATCTACTAGAACTTACTAAATACCCATTTTATTCCAAGAATAAAAAAGATAATGGAACTTGCATGGACATTGAATTTTAGAATTTGAGAGAGATAATAACAATGATCAACAACAGTAAGTGAGGTAATTAATATCGCGCAGGGGTTTTGGAGGGAATAAGCAGGAAGATGTGCTAATGCGTTGCTCTCTCGGGGGTGCGATGCCTGCCTGCATCTCAACAGCCTGGCTTGGCATCTTCTGTCTTGCAGTGAGGGGGAAACAGTTTGACTAATACAACATCTTTTGCCGATATGTTTATTCATTCTTTGATTCATTTATTCATGTTTACGAGTGAATGCCTACTAAATTTTAGGTACTGCATTTAGCTAAGAGGAGGGTCTTGTTTTCATCACTACTTCTGTGAAGAGGTGACATAGAAGGTAGGGCCTAGAGAATAAGAAGGAGTCAGTCACATGAAGATACAGAAAAATCATGTTTCAGGCAGAGAACAGCAGGTGGAAAGTTCTTGTGGTCAGGAAACCTTTCAATATCTGAAGAAGAAGAGGTGATTTTTATGTAAGCCAAAGTCTGAGGACCATTTCTTTAAACATTATCTTTTTTTGTTAGTACAGCTGACACTTGATGAGCAGGTTTGCTAGTTGATGAATCATGTGCTGTGTGTGCTCTGTGTTTATTATCTGTGCCACGAAATTCAGCATTTTCTGGGCTTCGCCACAAACTTGAATGTTGCTGAAATTTTAGGCATATGCTTAAATTGCAGGAAATATCCAGCCTTTATAAAAGTGGTTCTCGAGCCTGGTTGTACATTTGAATAACCTGGAGGATTTTTAAAATTAATGTAAATCCTCAGAGTCCACGCCAGATCAATTAAATCAGACTCTTAAGGATGTGGCCAGGGGACCCTAGCAGGAAAGAAAAGAAAAAGCAGGATTCAAGGAGGGGATAGGAGGAGGAAAGGTAGCCAAGAAATGTGCAGTGGGGACTACTGGACAAACACCCCCCAAAAACCCCCAAATACCCCCCAAACACACCCCCCTCCACACACACACAGGCCACACATGTGACCAATTAGTGTTTGATGCAGGTACACAGAATGCACTGATGGCCAATTAGTGCTAACCAGAGAAGCAATGACAATCAATGAGAGCTAAAGAAAAAATAAAAGAAAAATCCAAAACTTTAAAAGAAACCATAGTTTTAAAGAAAAAGGATGAGAAGAATTCCAAAATATAGAATGATAGAGAACTAAACTGAATTTTCCTATTCCTCAATATGTTATTTTTACTTCTCACTACCAGAATTCTTTCTCTTGTCATTTTTCATACTTCAAAATTTTATTATGGGAATGTTCCTTTGAGATTAAAATATTCTTAAAATTGCAACAACAACAGAAAAAGACATTGTTTTCTCTATTCTTCGAATTCCTAGCCCTGGAGGAGCAGAGGAAGGAAGAAGGGAGGAGAAAGAGGCTTTGAGCCTCTGGGAGCAGCTCCTCAGGGAGCGTGGTACCAAGGCAACAGAGCAGCAATGACTGGAGTATGGACCTGGGCATTCTCGGAGAGTCCAGGGCACTCCTGAGTGATACGGGCTGGCAGCCTAATGTTCCCCTATTTCAAGGGGCAGAGAGGTCTGTAGGATGAAAAGGGCTTCATGGACAACACATTAGACCCAGTTGATAGATCATCCAAGTTAAAAGAAACATGATGGCACCTCATACATTAGTAGCAGATGCAATAGAGGACACTATCCAAAGACAAAATGGGAAACCTAGATAGACCTCAAGGGAGCCCAGAGATGTCACATGACCCCAAATGTTCCTTCCCCAATACCATATGAATCAGTTTTCTAGGGCTGCCATAACAAAGTATGACAAACTGGGTGGTTTAAACAAGAGAAATCCATTGTCTCACAGTTATGGAAGGTAGAAGTTTGAGATCAAGGTGCCAGCAAAGTTGGTTCCTTTTAAGAGTTGCAGGGGAGAATCTGTTCCATGCCTCTTTCTTAGCTAGTGGGGATTTTCTGGAAATCTTTGGCATTCCTTGTCTTGTAGAAACATCAACCCAGATCTCTGCCTTCATCTTCATGTGGTGTTCTCCCTTTGTGCCTGTGTCTCCCAATTTCCCTTCTTTGTAAGGACGCAGATCATATTGGATTAGAGTTCACCTTAACAACCTCATTTCAGCTTGATTACCTCTGTAACGATCCTATCTCCAAATAAGATCACATTCTGAGCTATGGGGTATTAGGAATTCAACATATGAATTTGAAGGGGCACAATTCAACCTATAATACCATGTATATAAAACCCTAGAGAGAATGGAAGAAAAAGAAACCTGACTTTGACTGAAGAGTTAACCAAGAGACTGAGTTGCGACTGGCATGATTGAGTCACTTTGTGTATTGAACAGGCTTTAATATGACCCCATAATCTCCATGTCCTGGTAATCATGTCTTTGTACAGTCCCCTCCCCTTGAGTGTGAGTAGGGCCTTGGATACAACTGGGCGAAGGCAATGGGATGTCACCCTGTGATCATATTACTTGCATAGACTCCATCTTGCTAGTGGCTCAGTCTCCCTTTGCTGGTTCTGAAGCAGCAAGTTGCCATGTTGTGAGAGAGCTATGGGAGTGCCACCCAAGGAGCTGAGAGTAACAGCCAGCGAGAAGCCAGAGCTCTCAGTCTCTCAACCACAAGGAAATGAATGCTGCCACAACCCGAGTAAGCTCGGAAGTGGATCCACAAGAACCACACCATGTCCAACCTCCTGACTGCAGCCTTGAGGAGGACTGAACAAAGCCATGCCCAGACTCCCACCCCACAGACGCTGTGAGAACGGAAATGTGTGGTGTTGTAAGCTGTCAAAAAGAGAAAGGAAGAGGAAGAGAAAGAGAAAGAAGAAGTAGGAGGAGAAGGAAGGGGGAAGGAGGAGGAGGAAGAGGAGGAGGAGGAGGTTGAGGAGGGAAGAAGGGGAGGAGTAGAGAGAACAGAAGCTATTATCTTCCTCTCTTTCCAAGTCCCTCTTGCCACAGGCCTATGGTGGGGATGTTTGTGGCTTTGACTAGAACACGAGACTCATAAATTATTTATCTGAATCAAATTAAAAAAAGAATATGACACTGCATTTTAAAACAAGATTAAATTAAGCTTTGGTTATGGAAAGGAATGTGTCTCAGAAAGGGGCTTTCAACAGAGCACCTCTGGAGATGAGTAATTAGACAAATGTCAAAAATGTTTCCCATTTATATCCTACTAAATCAAGATTCCTCCCTAAAACCTGTTACACGCATGCACATAAAATTTATTATGCCACACTCCTGATTAAAATCCTGCCAAGTTCCTCTATCTTTTGCAGACTAGGTCACAGCTTCTTAGACCGGCACATCAAATGCTTAATTATTGCCCCCACCAATTCTACCAAGCCTTGTCTCCAGCCACTACTCTGCAGACTCTCTGGACTAAGAATGTCAGTTTAAATGGATGCCTGTAGGCAGCATTCACTGAACCACCTGTTGTGTGAACTGGCACTCTCCATTCTCTCTGTTAAGTACACTGATACCCACATTGAGATGTGGCTGCTAGCAGGCTGTCCTCTAGTGTGTTGTATTCTGCTCCCACCAAGTGACATGTAAATTCACCCAAGTCAGTTGTATGCATTCCCACACTTTTTTAAGCTGGTAGGACTTGTTTTTATAATTATATTATGCAAGCTTATGGAATAGGAGCATGCAAGAAAAGACAGCTATTGATCTATGAGAACTACTTTGAAAAGACTTGGTAACTATATGTTGAAAGAATATTGCTAGTAAATTGGGGTGGAAAAGTGATGGTAAAAGATTTGGGAGAAGAAAAGTCTTTAAAAAGCTAGGCCTCTACACTTGGATTTCTTTGCAAGAATCTTAAAGTCCTTTCCCATTTTAAAGAAAGCAAAACTAGAAAGAGCAGATGATGTGTTATTGGTATGTGTTACCTAAGAAAAAGTGAAACTATGATCAATAACCCCACACTCAAAAGAATGGCCTTGGCCTTGTAACATGCCATGGTCTAAATGTTTGTGAACCCCCCAAATTCATATGTTGACATATTAACCCTCAAGGTGATGGTAATAGAAGATAGGGCTTTGGAGAGGTGATTAGATTATGAAGGCAGAGCTCTCATAAATGAGACTAGCGTTCCTATAAAAGAGGCCCAGGGGACCTCTTTTGTCCCTTCCACCATGTGAGGACACAGAGAAGTTGAAAATCTGCAACATGGAAGAGGGTCCTCACCAGACTCCAACCATGCAGACACCCTGATCTGGGACTTCCCAGCCTGCAGAATTGTGAGAAATAGATCTGTGCTCTAAGTTATAAGTTAACTAGTCTAGGGAATTTTGTATAGCAGCTAGAACAGAGTATAATGGACTACGATGTCACAAATGAGTGACCAATGAATACATAGCTGTAAGTTTTAAATTAAAGTAAAATATCCAAGGTAAATATATATAATTTTGTATTGAAAGCACCCTTTATCTGAATTTCCAGAGTAACCCCCCAACACATTATTGCTCCCAATTGAGACAGGCAAGGAGGTGTCACCTACTACATTGATAACTCCCCAAATGTTCCATAAGCTCTCCCAGCTCCATTACTTTGAAGGAGCATTCCTCTGCCAGGAAATGCCCTCCCCCAACTCCAGGCTCCCTTACCTGGCACACTCATTGCATCCTGCACTACCGTGTCAATTGCAACCTCCTTCACATTGCCCCTTCTTGGCACTTCTCCTTAATGCATCTTTCACCTGTTTTTCTTCTTTTTTTTATCACCCAGAAATAGAACCTCTTTCCTATATTTGGGGACTGCCTCACTCTGTAAAGCAGTGCCTGCCTCATATGTAGAAGATGAAAACATGGGTTATTCTTTTCACTCCCCATTGC
The DNA here is from genome assembly GCA_008750895.1 of Mirza zaza. NCBI lineage: Eukaryota > Metazoa > Chordata > Mammalia > Primates > Cheirogaleidae > Mirza > Mirza zaza. Next base: position 25,630 of record VSMD01057412.1, on the reverse strand, counting down.
TAGATGGGCATTATTGCCTCCCACCTCAGGCACTAGCTCTGCCTTTAAACCTGCAGCCAGGGGTGTGAAGCCACTGGACCCTGCTGCTGAGATGACCCTGGGGCTGGGTGGCCACAGTGGGGGTGGCTATTTTCATTTTCTGAAGGTGCCAATGGCAGGGATATGGAGTAGCTCTGTGGCCTCTGAGACTGGTTGTTTGACCTTCCCAGATACTCTGTGAGCTCCGTAATAGCTTTTAATAAATTTCTTTTCTGCTCAAATTAGCCAAAATCAATTTCTCTTATTTAAAGCTAAAAATCATGGCTGGCATTTTGCCTTAAAACAATGATATGACATTGTATTATAACTATTCCTATGTGTTTTTGTCCCTGTATAATTTTTAGCTGGAAGTGACCCATTTAATCTCTGTAACACCAGTGCCTAGCACAGTGCAAAATAGTGCAGAGCAGATCCTCAAAAAATTCTGATTAATTTGTTAATTAATTACTTAATTGAAAAAATAATTTCTCTGAAAGTCCAAACCCCAAAAGTGACAGCAAATGGTCCATCTGAGTATCCCTCTATGCACAGTTTTCATAGAAGACAAGCACAGCAACAAAGAGTTCTGTAGCATTTAATTAAATATGAGATAGTAACACACATCATATACTTATATACTTAGCAGCTCTGCAAAATGTTTGTAATGCATGTGGAAAGTACACAATCAAATCAGAGACCTTCCCTGTAGTGAATGATGGATATTTTAAAGAATAACCCGAAAGAGAAATCACTGAGCTGGCAAAAATGCCACCCGATCTAAAACATTTCCAGATCCTGTACCATATTTTCTTCCTGGCCAGTTGCAAGTCTGGTAGCCTCTCCAGAAGAACTAAGAAGGCACAAGTATGCACATCTGAAACAGCCCATACTTGGCTTTTCTGAAGTAAACTCCTGTTTAAAAACACACTGAAGTAAGAGGCAAAGGCTGGTAGAAAATGAACCCAGTAAGTCAGGGTGCCCCAGACCCAGACATGGTTGTTTGAGCAAATTAGCTACCAATTGCTCAGTTGTCTTTTCATTTCATGATATGTAGAAATGGCAGTTTACATCTCTGATTTATACATTGTCTCTGACCAGGAGTTTTTCTTTCTTAATGAAATCCAATAAGGGCTTGGGCAGAACAAATATGTAATTTTGCATTATACATTGTCCTTGAGTATATAATCAAGCCTTAGCAGCAGTAATGATTACAAGAGTATAATATGTGGACTTTAAATGCCTCCAATACAGACAGACACTAAATTCCAGTGGTGACATATGCTAAACAACACTGAAACAGAGGACTTTAGAGCTGGAGGGACCTGATGTTCCTTCCTTTAGGGTCGGTCATCCTTCATTTCTTCAAGAGATTGTCTATTTACATCAGGGATAAAAAATTATGGCTCCCAGTTCTGACTTCATGTGAGGTTGAGTAATTTACCTGTCTTCTCTGTGTCCCAGTTTTCCATAGTCAAAGATAATAAACACTTCAAAGAACCTGTGTGAATAAGGTATCAGAGACCTAGGCTGGGCATGAGATTTTGTGTAAACTTTTCTTTGAGACTTGGCTCATGTTTCTACAAAAGGTAAAGAATACCTGTCCACCTGGTGGACAATGTCTTCTGCTACTTACACACCAGGCAGATTCTACTTTTCCTCCATGCAAATTTATGTCATTTTGGTGGCATCGTCCTTATCTCCAGCAGGATACTTTCAACATACTTCTGTTATAGCATTTTACATTATAATAATTCTTCGTTTATAAAGCTGTCACTTTTGTTAGATTTTGCACTTTATGAGGCAGCATGCCATCCTTATTTGTCTTTAGATCTGCTGTGTCTAACACTATGGTTGGCCCATAGCAGGCTTTTCATAAATGCTCGAAAATGAGATGGAAGAAAATGCTATGGAAGTGCTTTGAAAATCACAAAAGCACTAAGCAAACCTAAGGGACTACGGTATTGTACTTATTACTACTGATGCAGAGGAAAGCTCTTTGGAAAATAAACCATTCACATAGAGAATAACATGGTCTGATTGCTCCTAGTCCTTTAAGCCAATAGACAAGGTCCATTTAGTCCACAACTTAAAACCCCATTCACAGACAGCACAAAACAAAACAAACATGAAAATTAAAATGTTGAAAATGTTTAGTCCCCCTAAACAAAGTAAAAACAGAACAAAGAAGAAAATTTGAAACATAAAGACAGCAACATCAAACCCCAAGCAAAACCCTGGAGAACCTAAGTTCAGTCCTTTTTGCTTCCCTGTGCTGCTTCTGCCCTGTGCTGTTCTGTGAACGGCCAGGGTCTGGGGGCCTGTGGGAGAGGGGTTAGCTGCACGTCCCTGAGCTGACGTTGCTCAGCTGCCTTGACTTGGTTTGAGCTAGTCACTAGAAATTCATCTAGACCAAGAAAGGTAAGAAGACAAATGTCAAATGTTAATAATATGTATCTTCTCTGTATCTTCTGTAACATAGCCACAGTTGGTTCACGCATTGCATGTGCTCATAATTCCTTATCCCTGAAGTTTATGGTAACATCCAAGGCTATAGAACTCAGGCTATACAACTCAGGAAAATTTGGGGATACATTGGTTGGGGCAGTGTCTATACACGTGGGAGGGATTATTCCCCACTTATTGGTCAAATGTGCCAGCGTTTAGGGTCAGCAACAGGTTCTTCTGGGAATTGTGCACAGATGTAGTTAGGTGGTGGCAGGAAAAAGACTGTGGTCTTGATAACTAGCAAGAAAAATTCTGGGCTTCGAATTCATTTCCTCTTGAGCTTGTTTTCAGAAAAATGAAATTGAATGGGTTTTGCATTTTTTTCTTGCCTCCTTCACCTTCATTTGATATGGCTGGCCTTGGTATTTCACACTAGCTTGCATGATAAGCTATATGGTCACCCTGTATTACTGAGGCTTGACACTCAGGAATGGGACAGTCCCTAGTGAAGAGAAAGGTTCTTGGCTCAGGGAACTGCTGCTGGACTCTCAGCCATCAGATCTTGGCTCCATCCTCCACTGAGTGAGAGACTTGGACAAGTTACTTAACCTCTTGATTCTCAATTTCATTATCTATTAAGAGAGAATAATAATAATAATTGTACCCATCTCCCAGGATTATGGTAAGGATAAAATGAGACAAGGTATGTAGAGCACTTGCGCGGCATTGCATAGATGATGGCAAGTCCTAACAAGGGCAGCCATCATTCTTATTCTCCTTTCCTTCTTCCTTCTCTTGCTCTTTTCTTGCCTTCCTCACCCTTCCATTATTTTCTTCACTCTTTCTTTCATTCTTTCCCCTTTTTTTAAATAATTGGATCATCAGGTCACCTGAAACCTAGTGACCAAATCAACATGGTAGAAGCAGAATGTTGAGGGTCACTGAACCAGGGAGGAGTGGTCAAAGCCATGTTTTGGAGTCCTGTAGACTATGCAGTGGGGTTTTGTCAATTTTCTCTTCTTTGTGATGGTAGGGAAAGTGAGAGCTCTAGAGTTCTCTCAGTCACCTTTATTGGTCACAGTGGGTTCAGTCTTGGTGTCTCACAATTTACTGGTTTTGGTAGAAGCTAGACATGGTAACATAGGCTTCTTCTGGACTTGGTCCCAGGGAGGTGAGGATGGGTTGTCCCTGAGCAATAGGGTTCAATGTCAGTATTCCCGACTGGAGAGGAAACGGAGGGGGTAAGATGTTGTTCGTAGTCCCTGGGCTAAGCAATAGGCCCTGGTACACATGAGGCCCATTCTTGCCACTCTCTGGGGACATGGGGGAGGGGAGTATAGTGGCATCACATGCACTGCCATTCCCAGCCAGGCATTCTAGGGGTGACTCTCTTCTGAAAGTTTCTGGGGTGATGACTGTATGCTCAGGTGACCCATTGGGGTCCTGCACACCCCCTCCAAGCCTCTGCTCCTCAGACTCCTCTGGTTGTGGAGGAAAAGCTTCTTGCAGAAAGCCTTCCATTTCATCTTGAGATTGAATGCCATCCACCTTATGAATCTGACAGTCTAAGAAACTTTCAGGATTGAAACTCACATTCAAATTCTGCACAGAAAAAGAGAGAAGGCATTAAGATGGCACCAGAGAGAGATGTATCACCAGATGTTCAGTTTAGGAAAAGGTCTAGAGAACCTTCTGACAGAGAATGTCAGAGAATTGCCCACATGTTCCTCAGCTGACTCTTTGCTTCTGGAGGTGCTGAGACACTTCAGAGTCTAAAGTGTCCACTGGCTGTGCCCTCCAGCCCTGGGAAGCCTAGAAGGTCTGAGACTTGTATCTCATTTTAGTTCCCTAGTGCAGCTAGAATCTTATGATGGATGCGAGTTATGGGACACATAAAAGACATGTTCCTTGTCTTGGAATATCATTCTTGGTTACTGGATGCTACTAACTAGTGCTTTTGTAAGTACCAAAAACACTTACCTTTCTTGGTTTCTTACACAGTTGTTCAAGAGTCTTTTTATGATCCGGGAGACTGGGCCATACAATAGGCTTAATCCTGAAATCAGAGGACATCAGTAGATGAAATAAATGGCACAGGACATAGGCACAGTGAGACTTTCCACTTATTCTGAGCCAGGAATCAGAAGAGCAGATTTCTAGTCTGGGCTATGCCACAACTAGGTGGGTTGAGTGGTCACCATGGTCAAGTGACTTGCTTTCCCTGGGCCTCAGTGCTCTATTAATCCAAGGAGGGTTGTACCAGCTATCACTGCCATTAATCTACTCTGTGAATAAGACATGACAACAACACACCTCTGGGAAAGAGCCCTAGAGAGAAGAAGGCTTGCAATGAGGTGTTTTGTGTGTGTGTGTGTGTGTGTGTGTGTGTGTGTGTGTTTTGGCGCTATGGAACTGAGTCATTTGCTCCCATTGTAGGTGTTGTGGTCTTATTCCTTCTCTGTACTGGCAGCCACCCCTTTGTTCTAATTTTGGTGGAAGTAGAAGATATTTTCTAAGTTGCCCAGGGAACTTGCTTAGTACTTTTAAGGTAGTACTTTACAAATTAGGGTGTTTGTAATCCTGGAGTTATGTAGCTCTGTGCTGAGGACATGTTCCTAGAATATTAAATAACTGGTGCATGTTTAAAACATCATTTGTATGATGAAACAAGCATGGCCCTATCATGGGGTAGAATACAAAGCTCATATGAATTTGTGTGCTGAAAGTCAAGACTTCAAGTACATTCTACATTTGTCATGCCTTCTACACCTTCAGAAGACTTCGGAGGAAAAGCTTGGGAAACACTGCCTTAAAGAATTCCTCCTTTGGGAAAAGGTTTGCCTTATGTCCAGTTTATATATTTTTGCCTCTTATGAAATCAACTGTGGAAATTCCCTAGTACCTAAGGATGGAAAGTGATATTGGCCACTATAATTCCTAAAATACTGTATTCCTCTTTGTAGCTTTCTCATCAATAAATGGGGCTCAAGCTCTTGTGTCTGGGATCCCACACAATCATCTTCACAAATAGTTGAAGAAAGTCACCTTCTTTTCCATAATACACAGGCCAAGATGACCAACACAGCCACAGAGAAGAAACTAGAAATACTGATGGTTAGTAACACAGGATCCGTCTCTTCTGGAATACAAGGATAGAGGATAGTTAGCATTTAGTAAGCATGCCCTGGGATAGACTTTCAGGACACTTTGAGTTTATTTAGTAATGGGGGCCAATTTATTATTTCTTGAAAGTTGCTCTTCAGTAACCAGGATGATGTGCCAGCTTTATCAGGAAATTTTGGCGTAAGTGGCACCAACTTGGGTGACCAGGCCCAGAACATCTGCTACCTGAAGTGTAAAGTTATCTAGCATCAAAGGTACCACCACTCCTTTCCCTTCTTGACTTTCCACCAAAGGACAGAAGCCAAACCAGAGCAGGGGGCAATGAGATAGATGTTCACCCCTTAGTCACAGCAAGTTCCAGGGTGAGGTTGGGAAGCTGATATAGTAGAATAGTTCCCTTGACTGCCTCCCCCAAAGGAAAAGTAAATGTGAGTGTTTTTGGGTCCCCAGGGGACTGCCTGTGCCATGTTCTCTGGCTCTTCTGGCCACTCTCAGCTCCTAGACCCCAAGGACATCTTCATCATTTTGGAAAAGGAAACACAGGACAGCCATACCTGCCATCAACAAACGTGTTCCCTATCGGGGTCACAGAGATACCAGCCATTAGGATTCTAGGCTACATGGTTAGCTGGAGGTGGTGGGTGGGGATTTTGTTCAGAATTATTAGCAGTTCCTAGGAATGGCCAGGACAGTAGCTCCAGACAGCCTGCACCAGTTATTAGTTAGAAAAAGGACCCCCAGCCCCTGCTTCCTTGTTTTTCATAAAAGGGGCAAAACAGCAGGCAGATCATTCTACAAAGAAAGGGTAGGAATGCCCTGGCGAAGGGGGTCCCAACTCTCACACGTTGACTTTGACATACAAAGCACTATATTGGAACAAAGACTTTGCCACTCCTCACCTGCACGCTTGGTCTCCGGAGTTCTGAAGTGGTAACTTGGGCTCCATTCACTCCAGAAGCCTTCAAAATAGTCGGAGGAATAAGGGATGGATCGGACTTTAATCTCATACATGGCATCATCTTGTAGCTTTCTCTGCAGAAGTGTCAGCTTTGTGCTGGACAGATTCACGTGCTGAAGGGTAAAAAGCGCCATCGTATTTTCAGGATGGAAAAAGAGGTGTTGCCTAGATCTCCCAAGCCATTTCAAGTGGAACTCCTTTAGTCACATATGCACTCTCTTCAGGTTCTCTCATACCTGCTAGAATAGGACTTTTACTATGTGGAGGAGTCAGCAGCAGAATTAGGGGTAGAGGCTGTGAGCTCATAAATGATGCTGCGAGTGGCCAAGGAGGAGAGTGAAATGCCGGGTCTTTATTCAGGTGAGTTAGGCTCTCTCATTTTGGGAGGATATAAATCACTCCCAGGCTCTACCTTCCTTTCTACACTTCAATATCTTCTTTTTTTTTACCCTCTCCCTTTTCATGTGCCAAGGGGAGATGAAAGTTTAGGTTAGTGAGCAGGAATCAATTACCTCCAGAAAGATACCCTTCCACATTGGGAATGTGGACAACAGTCTCCCCAATACTGTGTATTATTCTTAAGAAAAATAAAGCTCTATCAATTTGATAAGTAAAAAATAGTCCATTTTTATTTATATTTGTATTTATTCGGTAATAAATTTTCTTATATTTATGGAATGCATATATTTCTTATTTTTGAGACTTCTCTAAATTCTTTGTTCATTTTTCTATTGTGATATTTGTCCTTTTTAATGATTTATAAGAGCTCTTTATATATTAAAGATATTAACCATCTGTCAGCTGCATATGTGGCAATTTAATCCTACTTTTCAGTATGTCTTACAATTTTGATTATTATGTGTTGGCATGTATAAGCTTCTACTTTTTATGTGGTCACATTTATCTATCCTTCAGTTTCTTCTACTGCTTTTATGCTTAGAAGTTCTTTTTCATGTCAAGATTATATAAACATTTGCCTATATTCTTTTTAGCTTGTTTAGAGTTTCGCTTTATATAATTTCCTTAAATCATCTGTTATTTTGTTGTTATAGGAAGAGTATCAGGCATTTAACTTAATTTTTTCCCAAATAGTTAACTGATTGTTCTGGCACTATTTATTCAGAATTCCTCCTTTATCCATTAGAGTTGCTTTTCTGATGAATAATGAAAGAGGGCAGGATTGAGGTCATCCAGTTAGTGCATGTGTAGGGGGCAGGGCACTTGGGTAGAATGAGAGAGCAGGTGGTTTGGGGCAGACATTTCCTTTATACGAGTAGCACAGTGCAGCATGCTACACACAGACAAGGATGACCTTGGCCTGAGAAAACAGGACAGTAGGAATAAGTAGGCACTCTGCTAGCCTTGAGAAAGAGAAACCATTATCTATTTTATGTCCCTGTGGTGCAGAACGAACAGAAGTTATACTAGGAATCTGATAACCTGTGATACTCTACTATTCTCCTGCCACCTCCCCAAAACAAATTCCAGGGACTTCCAGATCATTCCAACCTCAAGGAATCATGAATAGTCTAAATGACCTCCAGATTATAACAGGTAAAAATTAAGCTGTTACTTCAAGAACTAAGACCTTGGGCTTTAAAATTAAAACACTACAAAGGCAAACATTCCACCTCTCCTCTTTACCTCATGCTGTTCCCACAAACCCCATAGACCAAACTGTGGCTATGACTTGGTGATCAAACCAAGGGATATTTTTTGCCTGATTTGCCTATGAAAATGGTATAAGACATGGCACTTTTTGAGGTCCCCAAATAAACAGGATCAATTTGATCTCAATCTATATTGTTATCCAACTAACTTGCTTAGAAATATCCTAAAGATAAAACTTAGAGCAAGAAAAATAGAAAAATCAGAGCTAGAACAGTATGCTCCAGGGAAGATCCAGGGTTTTGTGGAGCCTGAAGCCTATACAATATCCTTTCAGTAGAAGGTACATTTTGAAAGCAAAATTGTTTTAGGCCCTCCCAGTGTAAATGCAGGTCTAGGACAGTAACATATGTAACATTAAGACATTTTCATTTTATAAATGTAGTTGATCTACATACCATCCAGTTGTTTTCAACCTTTTCCTGGCGGTAGGCCACATTGTGCATTAAATTTTTTACATACTTCTTTTGCAAGTGTGATGTATTAAATGTTACCACAAAGTCATTTGCTCCCTCACGATAGACGACACTTATGTTAAAAGGAGCCTCCGGTTTAACTGGGAAAGGAAAACAAATGACATCTATGTAAAGGGCAGTCAAGGAAATAATATTTAAAATATTATTTTAAATAATAATATTTAAAATCCATCTCCTCGGAAAATCACTCCCATCTTTTCTGCATCTGTAACTGGCTAACTCTTTAGAAAGCCATATCTTCTTCCTGGGTGCAAATGCAGACCCTGTTTCCCAGCCTTCCTTGCAGCTGGGGGTTGGCCTCATGGGTGATATGAGTGGAAGTCACGTACTCCCACTCCAGGCCAAAGACACTCCCAGGTGTGACTCCTGTGCTCGGTCCCCTCCCACCACTTGGAGTCCTGCATTTAAGGTGGTGGAGCCACAGGATGGACGGGGTCCTGAACACTGATTGGAGGAGCACCACCCACAGCTTAGCAACACCGATTTTGGCTCTGATGTGAGTGCGAAATAAGCTCCTGGTGTTTGAGATATCATGTTTGGGGGCTTATTTGTTATAGCAACCAGTGTTCATTTTACATTAAAACTCATTCTCTTTGCCTTTTGCATACTAGAGAACTTTGTTACTAACTAGCCCCAAAGCAGGAGCATTTCAACTTTGAGTCTTGCTTCTTCCAATAAAATAGGGCTCTATGCCGGAGGCCTCACACCTCGTGTCAGCTACTTAGACGTGGAAGGTCTGCATCCTGGCCCTGGCTCGGAACTTCTGGAGTGGCCTCAGGGGGTCCCCTCTGCCAGCCTCAGCTGTGTCACCTCTGGACTGATCTTGGGTCTCTTCCTTCTTTCTGCCTGCCTGCCTGGCAAAGTTGCCGTTAGAATCCCACGTGCCACACACGCTGTGCTGCTGGAGGGAGGCAGGTATTATTTCGGGCAAAGCAAACCCTGAGAAAGGTACTGATTTCCCACACAAGTGCGGAGATGTCCCTGTCCTGGCCCCTTGGCTGCTCGTTGACCACAGCCTGGGAAGTTAGTTGTCTGGGGATCCGGCCCCTATGCTGTTTATGTGGCTGGTCTCGGCCCCCGTCATCAATGAGAGGGTGTGTGCTCATCAGACTTTTACTCGGTAGTCTGAGCTGCATTCTAGGCTCTCTGAGCTGGACTTCAGACTGACTTACTAGCCCAATAAAATGAAACCTTGGTGACAGAGTTTGGCCAGTTATTGCAATCACTTGTCCATTGTGGTGATTGCCTAAGTTTCTCCTGCCTTGCCCTGGATTTACTGAACAAGAAGTGACTCCTGAACCCTCAGATATCTTGCAAAAAGGGAAGTCTATCCTTTTTCACTCTAACATGGGCCACCAAAAGGGAAGCTGCCCTACAGGGAAGCAGGAGGCAAGGCGGTGGGTGGACAGGAACAGCCCGACAGAGAACCCCGGCTGCCCTCGCACAACTGCCGGGTCCTTTCTACCCTTCACTCCGTTCTCAACATGGCTTTCTGACACGGAAGCCCTGCCCTGTGCCATCTCCGAATAATGGAGGAATTGAGGGAAGAACACACCTACTAAGTGCTGAGAATTTTGCTTATACTGCCTTCAAACAACAGCCACTTATCACTATACTGATGAAACTTTGTCTCAGCGAAGTTAATTAACTTATGTTGGGGCCCCTATAACATGGTTTAACAGAATTTAAATCCAATTCTGCCTGATTCTGAGGCTCACTCTTCATTTAGCTTTTGTTTCTATGCCTGTAATCTCACACTGGCTTGTCCATACATTCTCTGGACAGGTCTGCCTCTAGCCCAGTGATGTCTTTGAGAAAATTAGGAAAAGGTGCTCATTCCTCAAGCAACATTGTTAAAAGGTGATGTATGCTCATATTGGCCAAATCAGATCTGGCTATGTTTCTTACTCCTAAGAGTAAGTCTCTTAGGAATCTGTGACAGTTAATTTTTTGTCAATTAGGCTAGGCTATGGTGCCCAGTTGTTTGGTCAAATACCTGTCTAAAAGTATTTTATTTAGAATGATTAAAATTTAAATCAGTAGATTTTGAGTCAAGCAAATTATATTTCATAGTGGAATTGGTATCAGCCAATCAGTAGAAAGCCTTAAGAGCAAAATCTGAGGTTCCTTGAAGAAGAAGCAAGTGTATCTCAAGAATGCAATATAGAAAATCAACTTTAGTTTCCTGCCTTGTAGAATTTGGACTCAAGACCACACTCTTACCTGAATTTCTAGCCTTCTGCCTTGCTCTACGGATTTTGGAATTGGCAGCCCCAACATACACACAAGCGAATTCCTTAACAGAAATCTCTCTCTTCTACCAATCAATCTAGCTATCGTCTATCTCCTATTGGTTTTCTTTCCTCTGGAGCACTCTGACTAATACAGAAGGCATATTTACTTTTTAAAGTAACATATCAAGTTAGCCAAACACACTCAGAGTCTGGTGGGGATACAGACAGAAGATTATAGGGAATTCAGGAGAAGGCCCCGTGAGGAAGGAAAGGGCACGTGTGCATGTATGGCAGGAGGTCCAGTTTCAGTTAGAAGCATCATGTAGATTTGCTCTTCCCTCAATCTTAGGTGTCACATACTCTCTTTCACAGCTGTGTTTGAAGATACTTATAATTCTTTTGCAGCAGGAATTAATAGTATAATGTTCAAATTTTTCATTTTTTAAAAAGTACATTAGAAAATTTGCTATGATCAATTGCTAATTGTTTCCAACATTTATCTACTTTTAACATACAGAAAGTCCAGAAACTGTGTCTTCAGATATCCAGAAAATGACAGCTATATCCCATATCCTTATATACAACTTCTCACCTATCTTGACTATGTTCATTTTTTTGCAAGTTATACTCTTTTCTCCAAGCTTCACACATATTTCACTGTCGCCAATCAGTAAGAATTTCTTTGTCTTGATGTAATATACTTCTTGAAGCTTAGTAAAATTCAGGCAGTTTATCTCCAAAAGGGCCCCACTGTAAAACAAAAAAGGGAATATGCCTTGATTCAAGCAGGAATTTTTTTGTACAATGGAGAAGTACCATGTGTGCATTTCAGTTGCATGGCTGCAACTCTGTCCATAGGTATGTGGGTCAGTGGGTGCATGTTAGAGAGAAAGAATGAATTAAAATAATGTGGCTTTTTGCTGACATTATACTCAGTGACAATTTACTCAGGCATTAGATACAATTAAACCTGAAATAGTTAAAGTATGTTCATGAAAATTATTTTTAAAAAACTCCTACTTTTTATAATTCATCATTGAAAAACAAATACTTTGTTTAGATAAAAAAGTAATTGCTGTTTTTATGTTTTATAGGAATAAATGGGAGAAATAAGGGCTGTAAAGAAGCATTGATTAAAATAGGGCTAAAGGAAATGATAAAGTAGTCTAAAGAATTATATACATAACATCACATATGCAGAAGGGATTTTCATAGGTAACTTTTGCTGATAAACACTAAGAGGACTGGTCAAGAAGAGAAAGCAAGTTGTAAACTACCGACATCTGCAATGTGAGAGGGGAAAGCACTATAGAACATGCAGATATTAAAAGTATAATAAAGAAATTAAAAACATATTCTAATGCATGCATTGGCTTAGATGTAATGAAAAAAAGTTTATAAACACAAATTAGTGTTTATAATGTCAGTAGTTTTATTTCTTTCAAAGAAATTAAACTTATTATCAATAAACTTCCCCATTAAGAAAAATCTATGCCTGATGGTTATATGCTGGTGAATTCTATTAAATGTATAAGAAAAGATAGTGCCAATCTTACACAACTTCTCTGAGAAAATAGAAGAGGAATGGACCCTTCCCAATCTATTTTTTGAAACTAGCTTAACTCTGGTACTAAAACCTGGCAAAATTATTACAGAAATTTGCAGACATTATCCCTCCAGAATGTATATGCAAAATTCCTCAGGAAAATATTAACACACTGATTTTAATGCATTATGACAAAGTAGGGTGTATCCCAGGAAACCAAAGTAGGTAAAACATTTAAAGATCAATTAACATAATTTGTCACATTAACAGAATAAAAGATATTAATAATCTGATCATCTTCAATTGATGCAGAAAAAGAATCTGACAAAATTCAATGTCCATTCATGATTAAAAACTCTCAGTAGATAAAAAAAAAAAGAGCAGGGCACTCCTTCAATCAGATAAAGAACATTTACAAAAAGCCTACTGTTAATATACTTAATGGTGAAATTTTGAACATTTGCTATGTGTCTAAGATCAGGACAAGAAATATCCATTTTCACTATTTCTATTAAACAGGGTACAGGAGGTTCTGTCAATGCATAAGACAAGAGAAACAAATAAAAGACATACAGGTTGGAAAGGAAGAAAAAATACTTCCTTTATTTGCAGACAACATGTTTGTTCACACAGAAAATTATAAAGAATCTCAGATACAACTACAGAAAGTAATAGAGTGAATTCATCAAGGCCATTACACAAAAATCAGTTGTATTTCTATAAGCTAGCATCAAACTATTGGAAAATAAAATTTAAAAATTATAGTTTCATTTATGATAGCAATCGAAATGTAATATATTTAGAAATAAAATTAATTAAAGATGTTCAAGGTCTCTGCACTGGAAATTATAAAACATTGATGGGAGATATTAAAGGAAGTCTAAATATTAACAAATGGAGAGCTCTGATCATGGATTAGCAAATTCAATATTGATAACATGACATTTTTCCCAAATTGGCCTATATAATATTAATCAAAATCTTAGTAGTATTTTAACAAATTGATAAGCTGATTCTAAAATTAATGTGGAAGTGTGAAGAACCAAAAACAACCAAAGTAATGTTGATTAAAGTAGTACAAATATGGAGGACTCAGACCATTGATTTCAAACTTAGTATAAAGTTATGACAATCAGAACCATTTAGTACTGGCATAAGGATAGATAAATTGATCAATAGAAAGAATAATAGAGTTCAGAAATAGACTCACATGTATAATTAATTTTAAATGCAGATACCCAATAGATCCAAGGGGCCTAGAAACTCTTTTCAGTAAATTGCCCTGAAACAACTGAGTAAATGTATGGAAAATACGAATCCTAATCCCACACGGTTATACAAAAAGACATAAATATGAAGACTAAAACTATAAAACATTTGCAAGAAAACATAGGAAAATATCTTTCCAACTTTGGGAGTTGGCAAAGAGATCTTAGCAAGAACACAAAGAGCACTAAACATGAATAAAAAGGTTATATAGGACTTCATCAAAATGAAAAAAATCTCTTGCTTATTAAAATAAACCATTAATAAAATGCAATGGCAAGCTTTAGACTGACAGAAAATAGTTGCAATACATATGTCTGGCAAAGTAATTGTATCCAGAACATATAAAGATCTACTATCCAACAAAAATAAAAGGACAAATAATTCCATGATTTTAACACATACTTGCCCAAAGAAGACATTCAAATGGCCAAATATTACAAAAGGTGTTCAACATTTGTTATTTGATAAATGAAAACTAAAATCACAATGAGATACTATTCCAAACTCAAATGTTGGAAACAATGTGTGACTCTCATACATTGCTGATAGTACAGTAGAATGGCTTTGTAAAACTGTAGGGTAGTTCCTTATGATGTTAGTTTTTCTCCTACCTTATGATACAGCAATTCCATTCTGAGGTTTTTGCCCCCAGATAAGTGAACATGTATGTTCACAAACTGGTTTGTAAAAGAATGTTAATAACAACTTAAAAAATTAATAGCATCTGAAACTTCAAAAACCACTAAAGTCCATTATGAGGAGAAAGGATTAAAAATTTGTGGTATATTTATACAGTGGAATTACTGCTCAGCAGTTGAAAAGATGGGCTACGAAATGTGCATCGACATGGCTAAATCTGACAAACATTGTGTTGAATTCAGACAGAAAAGTATGAATGGAGTTATTCCATTTAGAAGAACTATCAGAAACTGGTAAAACCCAAGGGTAATATTAAATAGAATTCAGAATTATGATTGCTCCTGGGGCATACAGATTGCCTGGACGGGGACATAAGTCATCCTTTTAGGGCAAAAGAAATGCTCTATATCTTGAATGATGGGCTAGCTATATGTCATAGACATCAAGATTTGCACATTTTCCCATTAGTAAATTTTACTCTCAAAATGAACTGTCATCAAAAAAGAAAGTAAATCAATTAATAATATGAGAATTAAAGAATAATGCAGTTATACATTCTTATTGTAGAAGTAATTAAACAGAGGAATAAAAGTAAAATTATAGTTTTCCTTCCTTCCCAACCCTCAATCTAATTTCTCTCTCCTGTGATAACCACTGTTACCAGTTTGCTTTTCCTATGTGCGCTTTACAACTCAGCTAAATAGCTCTAAAAAGAGGTATAACTATATCAAATTGGAGGTGAGAATCTTGGCAGAAAAAAGTACCTCTGTGTAAGTTTGCTTACACGAAAGAATTGTTCCCATTAACCAGATATTTTTGTTTAAGTCCCAAGGAGTGTATTTTAGGAAGGTCCTTTGCTGTCTACAACCCAGAATGTGCGGGGAGTTTTCTGTAGTGAATTGGATGTGTGTATACTCTTCTCCTGCCCGTGCTCAAGTTTGTCCTTTCTAGAATGGTTCCGGTGCTCCGTAGAGAAAGAGGAACTTGTCTGCACACGCACGGCTTCAGGTGAGCTGGACATGGGGTTAAAAGCTGAAGAGAACTTGCAGCTTTAGGTACAGAATCATTCACTTTTGGATTACTATAGTCTTTGAGTGACAGGTTAAGCTCCTGCATTCATGAATACTAGAGATTGGTCAAGAAATTTTGTTAATTAACTGGCCAATATGTTGAATGTTTGTGTGACATTCCTTAAAATTGTCCTTTCAAAATATAACTTTTGTTAACTGCTATCTTTTAGGATATGCAGTTTGCTCAGGCTTTGAATTGTGTGTGTGTGTGTGTGTGTGTGTGTGTGTGTGTGTGTCAAAGTTTTTAGAGGGTTGTGTCTGTTGTTGGGGTAGATGGATTTTCCCACTTGGAACCAAGTGAAAATAGAAAGCGAATTTTAAGGTAAGCTAGATGGATATTAAGGAACGAGCTTTGGATGAACACCAGGTGGAAAGATCTGAAGACAGCAACATTGTCATGATTTGATAACTAAGAATAGAAGGGAAGCATTGGGGACAGAGTCTCATTTCTGAATTTTAGGTAAACTTGATGTGGGGAAACTAGAAGAACAATGGCTTTTAGTTCAATCCTTGAATTTAGAATGTATTTCTAAGAAAAGCATGTGTGGAATATCTAATTATAGGTGCTAAACGGTTTCTGGTACTGCTGAGAGTGTAAAAAGTATCTAAAATGGTCTTCTCAGCTCATTCCCACTTTTTGGAGAGTGAGATTTATGAGCAATGGACAATCAAGGATCACCACATGGCTATCCTGTGAGACTTGGTATCTGTTTAAGGGATCTGAACTTGAGGAGCTACTCCCTGTGGGTTGTGGCCCATGCTGGAAGACTAAGATAAATGCTGTGGACTAGAGTATGCAGCCTTATTTTGTGCCACTGACCCTAGCTTCAGGCAATTGAAGGAAACTTAGTGTCCCTCATGAGGTGTCCAACTCAATGCAATCCAATTCAATTCAAGTCAATTAAAACAACTTACTTGGTTGTTACCATGTATTGTTAGGGTTAGGAATGTTCTAGTGCCACACTGCCCAACACAATAGCCACTACATTGTATATAGTTATTGAACACTTGAAATGTGGGCAGTCCAAACTGAGATGTGATCTTAGTGTAGAATATACATTAGATATTGAAGATTTAGTATGAAAAAAAGAATGTAACATCTCTCATTAATATTTTTATTTGTATTGATTACATGCCGAAATGGTAATATTTTGGATAGATTAGATTAAATAAAATATTAAAATTAGTTTTACCTATTTCTTTTTTCTTTTTTTAAAATGTGGCTACTAGAAAACTTAAAATTACCTAAATGGCTCATTCATTTGTGAATTGCCTGGTATTTCTAGCGGACAGAGCTATTTTAGTGTTCTGGGGGGAAAAAGAGCACTGTAAGTATCCAAGTAGTACCGTAGGCTAGTGAATTTGAGCCTAGAGGACCTATTTAGAGGACTTCAACCCTGAACCACTCACACAAATCTCCTGGTTCCATGTAATCTGATTCTTAACCTCACCTCCACCCTCCTAAACCTAGAATTTCTCTTGTTGGTTCAAACAAATATTTCTGTGGAAATACAAACCAAACCAAACCAAACAAAAAAACCCCACAACTATTGCTTTCATTTCTCAGTTGGCCCTGAAAGACAGAATCTAGTTCAAAAATACTCAACAATTTTAGGGGTTAGTATGGTTTACTGTAGAAAGGACTAAATTAACAATACTTGACAGATATTGCTAGTTAAGCCTAGTATATCAGGGTGCAGCCTGTGATGGTGTTGGTAATTATTGAAAACAAGAAATGACATATTTGAAGTGTTTTTTGTAGGCAGCACATGGGAGTGATTGTGGTACCCCCAAGAATGTGGAAATAGAGGAAATACAATTACTTTCTGAGAGTGGATTATGAAAACTATGCAAACACTTAAAAAGAAAGGCTTCAAATTAAAATTTTTGTTGGGTCGATGCAAGTAATATACGTGAGAGAAGTAGTCCTACCTTCGAGACTGAGAATTGTTTTTTTTGAGACAGGGTCTCATTTTGTCACCGAGGCTGAAGTGCAGTAGTGTCTTCATAGCTTACTGTAACCTCAAACTCTTCCTGGGCTCAAGTGATCCTCCTGCCTCAGCCTCCTGAGTAGCTGGCACTACAGGTGTGCACCACCACGTCTGGCTAATTTTTCTATTTTTGCTAGAGAGGAGGTCTTGTCCTTGCTCAGGCTGGTCTTGAGCTCCTGGCCTCAAGTAACCCTCCCACCTTGGCCTCCCAAAGTGGGAGATTACAGACGTGAGTCACTATGCCCGGCCAAAACTGAGATTTAATTTTCCATCTGTAAGAATCAGCCAGAATTCTGTTCCTACTACTTTTTGCTGTATGGGTCTAGTATTATCAGATATGATTTTTTTAAAGAGATACTGAGAGTTTTAAATGCTGGCAACTAATTAAAAAAAAATTAAACACATTTTGACCTGAACCAAATAACTTTAGACTTAAAATCAACAAACATATTTTCTTTGTTTTGCTTCTATATCAAATAACATTTTGATGATATTTTTAATGAAAATTGAACCATACTGAGATGACTAAGGATCATTTACAGACACATACCATATGCCAGACACTCATCCCTTCTACCCCAGTGCAAGGCAGTGGTTATGATCAGAGAGTTCAAACGATCCTCAGGTCACAGAGTTAGTTAAGTGTTGCTATTGGGATTCCAACCCAGATGCCTGTTTCCAGAGTCTCTGTGTTGTCACTCAAGGCACTTGAAATCTGGCTAGAGCTTTTGTGAATGAAAAATTTTCAGGCCTCCCAGTCAAGTTGAATTTATATTGATATGCAACCTATTAGCCTTCTCTGCTCCCCTCCACCGATGCCAAATCCTATAGGTCCTGAGCCCAGTACGAATATTTGGATCTCTATGATATTTGCATTTGTTAGTGTGAAATAGTCTGGCATGCTGGTAATTCAAATCTGTCAATTTGGTTATTCCAAACCTCTCTCTGAGATCTGCTTATCGAACACTAACTAAATTACTTACTAAACCTGGGAGACTGGTGGTCAGATCCAGGGTAGCTGGTAAATTTATTGCCCTCTGAGAGAAGGCAGCAAGTGTCTATCACCTGTGTAATGACTTCATCAGCATGTACCATTTTGAATAAATTTCAATTTCTTCTTTACAGATTTATATTAACAGAAAAAACAGACCAATAGAGCTAGTTTCACAGTGAAAAAGAAGCCAAACCTAACTAGCAAACAGAGTGTTCTGTTTAATTGAATTTTTTTTTTTTTTTTTTTTTTGAGACAGAGTCTCACTTTGTTGCCCAGGCTAGAGTGAGTGCCGTGGCGTCAGCTTAGCTTAGCTCACAGCAACCTCAAACTCCTGGGCTCAAGCAATCCTGCTGTCTCAGCCTCCCGAGAAGCTGGGACTACAGGCACGTGCCACCATGCCCGGCTAATTTTTTCTATATATATTAGTTGGCCAATTAATTTCTTTCTATTTATAGTAGAGACTGGGTCTCATTCTTGCTCAGGATGGTTTCGAACTCCTGACCTCGAGCAATCCTCCCGCCTCGGCCTCCCAGAGTGCTAGGATTACAGGCGTGAGCCACTGTGCCTGGCCTGTTTAACTAAATTTAATTTGAGATGCATTGTCTTCTCTGAACCTGAGGTGTGTGAATCTCCCCCTCAAGCTGTAGAGACCTCTGATGAAAATGGCTGCTTTCTAGAAATACTTTAATCCACCAGAGTTCATACTTACTGCTTTATACTGAAAATGTGCCTTTGCCAATCCCTTTCAAACTCAAATACCTGACTGCAATTGGAAAACCCAAATGGAGGCTCCAGACAGTTTAAAATATGACAGGGAAAATCAAGAGATACAATAAAGTGGACAGAAAGGTCAACTTCAGCTTGGCCAAGAGAAACCACAATGAACACAGCTGTCTACCACTAGCTGGTTGGAGAACCCAAAGTCAAACCTCTGTGTGGGAGGGTGTTTTGCCCATAACAATGAGTGCATTGTTTGAATGAGTTGTTTGGCTGCTTTAGTGTAGTCCAGTTGCAGCCTAGATACTGGACATTGTAGGCTCCCATTCTTTCGACATATTTTATTTCTGGAAAGTATGTTAGAGAAGTGAACTAACAGAGGCAGACTGAGAACATACTACAGTATTCAAGTCCAAAATCATATTTATCCAATGACTGTAGCAAGAAGCACTGTATGAATAGATGCAGGAAGCTTCCGTAAATTAATGTAAGATGGAATGCAGGGCTCTTGGACTCAGTGTCTATGGAATTTAGGGAGCCCTCTTTTGCTACTTGTGGATCTTGACTTACTTTCCTCAGTAGGAAACTAACTAAAAATTAGGTCATCTAATAAGAATTTGGAGACAGACACAAGTCATAATTTCAAGTTAGAGTATTTTTTCAAGTTACCAGAGATAGCACCTCTTGGCAACAGGAGATGATTTGTGAAAGAGGAAGATAAATCTTCCTGGGCTCTTTACTAAACTTTCAAGCCAGAGACTTTTTTCCTTTACTCTGAGGACTAATGAAACCAAGCACCCACTTATTCCTGTAGATTTTTAGAAAATTACATTGAGAGGATCATCTGAATTCCAACTGTGTCAAGAGGGTAGAAGTGAGGTCAATATTCACAGAATTATGATTTAGTGTCTCTTCTGCATTACTCATCATACGCTGAATGACTATTCTGAGTGCTTTGCACATTATTAAACTATTTAATCATCATACCCTTCCTATGATGTAGCTTATCTCATTTTATAGGTGGGGAAACTGAGGCATAGATAAGTTGCATAACTTGCTTTAGGTCAGAAAGCTCATAAACATTGGTATTGGTATTAGAAACCAGGCAACTTCACTCCCAAATGCAACTTGAAGACACTAGATTATCATCCCATGTTGGGCAAACAGATTTTTTGTGAGGAGCATTCTAGGAAAACCAGGATGTAAATTGTACTATGAAGTAGGGAAAGATGTTAAATCTCCAAGGTCCATAGCTATGGAGTAGCTATGGAGTACTATGGAGTAGTGAGTCCTCCCTACTATGGAGTAGGGAGTCCATAGCTTCCCTACTATGAAGTAGGGAAAGATGTTAAATCTCCAAGGTCCATAGCTATGGAATAGCTATGGAGTACTATGGAGTAGGGAGTACTCCCTACTATGGAGTAGGGAGTCCATAGCTTCCCTACTATGAAGTAGGGAAAGATGTTAAATCTCCAAGGTCCATAGCTATGGAGTAGCTATGGAGTACTATGGAGTAGGGAGTACTCCATAGTACTCCCCACTATGGAGTAGGAAGTCCATAGCTATGGAGTACTATGAAGTAGGGAAAGATGTTAAATCTCCAAGGTCCATAGCAGCATTTGGCTGTAGCCCCCCGAACATGAAAGATAAACCGTGAGAGTTGCTTTGCTTCAGTTCTGGTGAAGGACAAAGAGTTTTAGGAGGTTTTTGTAAATTCGTTAGATTTTAACATTTGTTAATTAGGCCACACACTCTTTCCTTTGTAGCTATGGAAAAGAGCACATGAAAAGAGAGACAGAGGATTTCTAAATATCCTTGAAATCACCATTCCTTACCATATTTCCAGTTCTAGATTGGTGCTATTGATGTCTGGGTCGTCAAAAGTACAGGTTAGTGAGTGATGAGATCTATTCACTTCCAACTGACTATAGCAAGAGAAAGAGTAGTAGTCATCAAGTTCTGCATCTTCCAAGTCTCCTAGGGAGTAACAAACATGCAGGCTGTTAATAAAGCAAATAAATGCATCCTTTTGAAGTCTGGCATCACATTAATAAAATGGCAGAACATTGTGGCAGACACAAAGGAGTGATTACATTTTAACTAAAGAAGAAAAGCCCACTGGCAACGACAAGAAAACGGTTTCAAAATGAACAAACAAAAACTAAAACCTAAAACAATGCATGCAGAGTTTTCTAACATAAAAAAGTGCATCACAATTAATAAGTAATCTCCAAATATTTATGCATTAGAGAACTAGAAAGAGGCACTGAAAAGACTTTTTCATTTATTCAAACTGGAATTTCTTCTGCTACATTTGTTTACATTGAAATGTTTGTACATTTCAAATACGAGATACTTTATTTCCATTATTTGTATGACACTTAATCTAATTTTTGATTTTATTACTAATATTCATTTATTTCCTCCCAAGTTTTTTTCCCCAAAGGAAGGATTATAGCTGTCTTACAGTCAGATATTCACGTTTTTAAGGGATTGCTTTTTCTTGCCTAAAAGGCATCCCAATTAAAAGTAGCATTGATTATCTCCATTGTGTGACTGTATTTAAGGCAACCTGTCTTATACTATTGACTGAGATAAATGGGATAAGAAAAAATTAGATCTGGGTTGACTCAGATCTAGTAGACCTTCTTGTGAATGTTATACATACTGCTTTTGTTCTAGATTCTTCTTTTATAGATACAGTATCTTATAGGCACTAGCTAGATTCTGGAAGAAAAAACATGGAATCAGATTATTTTTGCTACCACTTTGGAAAGTATAACCCGTCACAAATAGTATTCAATTTCTTAAGCTAGGTTGTAGACCATATGATTAAATGGATATTTTGTATGTATAATTAACAATATTTAATAGAAAAATGAGGCAGGAAAAATATGTCAGCAAATATACTCCGACTAGCACCTGAGAAAATAGTATCCAAGCTATTCTCAGAGTGGTTGAGTGTGAGCTTATGACTGATTCTAGGTATAATATTTTGGTTAATCAATACTAGAAATTGGATGCTTCTAAGGCTTTAAATTGGATACAGAATATACTAAAATTGAATCTCAGTTGAGTGCCCCAGAGGCCATGGGCTGTCCAAACAATGCTTTCTTTACTTAAACAACCTAGAAGTTCTGTGGGAAAGTTAATAAAGCTAATTGTGAATGGACTAACCACTTGAGTGATGGGTCAGTTCAGACAAAGCAACAAATCAACTAGATAAGAGCTGTGGGCACTGTTCACAGCCATGGGCATTTGTCTTTCTGGCCATTCCCAGAATCCATCCAGCTCATAGTTCTGCCACTAGCAAAGGCTCCTAATGTAATTTTGGTAGAGTATGGCCCTGGTCCTGATGGCAGTGTGAAATAATGAGGGGCAGCCCACCATTTAGGTCTTGCATTTTAAAGCATATCCATTCCTAATTTTGTAGACTTAGATCTCTTCCATAAGAGACGGCAACCTTCTAAATGGAATAGCTCTGGCCTTCCATGGCAGTCCTCTCATTGTCTTGACCTTTTCTCTTCTTTGGACCTTCCACCTATCCTGTACACAGCACATACATTACTATTCAGATTCAGACATCCTGTGGGTCAGCTTTGTCTCCACAATTCTTCACTATACAGGTCAACCAGAAACAGCATGCTCTAGAAAATGCTGGGCACCAGCAAAACAAAGGACTCCCATTAACCTTAGCCATTAAGTCTGGAAAAGCATACTTACTGTATACTCTCATGTAATATACAAAGCACCATTTATACAATTTTTTTCTGCACTTAAAAGAGCTGCGTTTTAAGAAGTAATTCATTGGCTCTTTAGCAGGTGTTATTGGGCAAAATTGCCTTGTAACCTGGAAAAATTCCCTTCAATTACTTGTAAAGTTGTGTAGCATTTTACAAAGAGAATGTTCTACATGGCACAAGCTGAAAAATTCTTAGGGAAAAGAAGTGTACTCAGTGGTTAAGACCTATGGTGTCAGAGCTGGACAGATGTGAGTTTAAATCCCAGTTACTCTTCTTTGTAGCTGTGGTCCTCTGCCAGGTACCCAACCTCTCTGATATTTAGTGTTCTCAAAAATAAACTCATGATATGAAGAATCATTAAATGGAAATATACGAAGATTTGGCTTAGAACACACTAAGCACTCAACAAGGGTTAGCTATGACTATTATTTCTGAGAAATAAGAAAGAAAAGGTAAAATGAGAATTCTAATTTTGAAAACGTACATGAAACATTGGGATTTTTTTGAAAAAGAGTTCTATGTCAATTGAAGGTGTTGGTATCACTATGGTTTTGAAATTACAGAGCTTTTGAACAGCGAGTTAATCTACTATTTTTTGAGTGCTCAATAATTAATATTGTTAATATTTAAATAGGTATCTATTTAAATTTTTATTCATAAAAATTTAAAATTTTTGGAATATGTATAATAGGCAAGGCAGTGTGGTTTAGAAGTCTTTTTCCTACTGAATGGATAGAGTTAGTTAATTAACAGGTTAAAATGGTTTGGATTTTTTAATAAATATTCCTTTATTCTCTTGATTGTACTTGTGGTTAGCAAGAGAACTAACTTATCGTTCAATAAGCAGCAGCTGACGGTAAATTCCTTACACCTGAAACTAAAGTATTTTGCTATGATCGTGTGGCTAGGTGGCTACAGATCTTAGGGGAGGAAAGTCTGAAATTTAAAAAGTTGAAGTGAAAATCCAGCTTTCAATTAGAATTCTTATTTCTTTTAAAAATAGTATGATCACCAGGGAGAAACAGAGAGAATATATGACACCAAAAGAGAGCAAGATTTATGTGTTTCCTGCCATGCATCTTTGTACAAACCCCCATTTAGCCAACATTTAGCACAGGATAATGATCATCCCCCACAGAATGATTCACATGGTCACACTGTGAAAAATGTCAACTCTCTGACAACTCCCTTAATGAGAAAATTCTAGGGATTTCCATCCTTAGTAATTATATGCCTCAAAATATCTAAGCTGAGTCATCAAGCTGATGTATTTGATATTGTCTATAGGAAAATACTTTCTAACTCTTAAAGTGAAAGGGTTTCATTTGCAGGAACAAATTGGTGGCCTAAGTTCCTAGGTGGTTCTTGCTGCTGCTGGACACTTTTGCCTAGTTTTGTTGTAATGACAATGTATTCGCTGTGTAGGCAAGATCTGCTCCTAGGTACTAAGTATCTTAAGGACCTCAAGGAGAATTCTTATATACGATAAATATGTTGATGGGAAGGCAGCTAAGTGTATTTCAACGAGACAACTCACTGAGATCTTTTCCCTTCAGTTATTTACTAAGACTCTCACATGAATCTATCAAAACTAAAGTATATTGAAGACATTTAAAAATATTTATCGAATGTCTACTCTGTTCTAGACACATTTTGGTGCTGGGGAAATAGCACTTGTCAACGCAGGCAAAGCTGTTGTTTCTGGACATTATTTTATCCTAAAATTTATGCCTTTGGAACCTCTTAAAAAGCTAAACAAAATGAAGCTTGATTTCCTCACAAGGTAAAATTACCTTGGAGATTTTCCAACAAGCACAACTGTAGCGTCCATATAGGTGCTCCTTTTGTTAGAGCAGAGGAATCAATAGAGATTTTGAGAGTCCAGTGCCTTCCTTCTGGACAACACTGAGGACTTATATGCCACCCACAGTATTGTCCCCGTCCTCCTGGCCTGGGGTTAGAACATACAAGGCGAATATGTGGTAAGTGCTCAATCTCCATCCAACCCGGAGCCCGACTCAGGTCTGTTAGAGATCTGAGTAACCTGAAGGTGTGCTAGAGAAAATCCAAAATCCTTAAGAAAAGTAAGAAATGACTCACCATTCTGTGCATAGCCACTTTCTCCAGAAACGACTTGAAGTAAATAAAAAACCATACCAAAAGCTGTACCTAGAATTGTCATTCTGAGAGAGAAAGAGAGGAGAGAAGAGACGTGTGAGCCTGTGTGTATGAAATGAATGGGGGGGCGGAGAGAGAGGGAGAGTCTTAGATCTACAGCTTTATACTTATTTAACCACAGACAGGGGGAAGTATAAACACAGCAAAAAAGTGGGCAAGTTCCAGAAACAGGAAGTCTGAGTAAAAGTATCGCTGCTGTAAGCAGAGGTAGAGAACATGAAGAGAAGAGTATTTTATTTTATTATGCCCTTTCTGATTTTCCTTGCAGCCCCAAACTTACTGTGCTTACTTCAAAGTAAGGTGCCAGATTCAAATCTAGCCTCCAGCTATTTCAGGCTAGGGCCTACTTTAAAAGAATCACAAGTCAAAAATTGAAACTTAGAAAACTAATCCATTGTTTGTTTGGGGTAAGTGTTGCTTTAAAGAAAGATTCTGCACTTTATGAAGTAATTTATTGTAGGTTTAATGTAAATAGCTTACTGCCAACCTCTAACTTTCACAAGAACAGCAATTTCCCTCTTTTGTTCTCTGTGTATTCCTTGTACTTACTCATACTTCACC